>OMLP01045976.1:1660-35718 GCA_900302685.1 Spondyliosoma cantharus
CATTGAGGAGGAGAACGCGGTCTCCTACAAGCTCTTTAAAAACATGGGCTTCATTGAGGATCCCTCATACAGGGCAGGTTGGTTTGAGTTCAACTTTTGATTGTTGAACCATTGTGATTACTAACAATTGAGTCAAGTCAACCCAATCACTGAAATACATGTTGGAAACGTACATTTCTGCAAATCCAGGGATATGTTGGAACTTAACATTTCTTAATTCTTTTTTTTTATCTTTAGGTTCAATTTTTTGTTGTGACAATGCTGTGCGTATGTCCTACCATTGTTTTTGCAAATCATTTAATGATCTGGGAGAGATATTGCACCATTTTATATCATATTCTTACACAACAAAGAGTTATGAGTGCAAAGATCAGAACCTTAGTGCCATTACAGCTTCTGAATGGTAAGAGCAAGGAGCTAGAAAGAACACACCAAAAAACGATATCTGTGATGAGATTGGATTAAAATAATAGAGAAGAAAACACTATTTTTATGGCAGTGTATTGCTGTTGAGCCATAAAAAAGAAAGACAGATCAGTATCACATAATGTTATGAAAATAACTTGTTAAACATGAAACATGGGAGTTCATGTTTTGCTCTCCAGAACCATCCGTCATTCATTAAGCCTTGCCGGATTCTCCATTACATAAAAATGATATTGTTATAGCAAGAAACGTTTATTATAATGTAAAATGTGTGTAAATGTAAATACAAAATAAAGTTAACGTGAATATAACTTGTTATAATGTGAAAAAAAAAAACTTAATAACAATACACGTTATAATGTGATACTGATCCTTTTCCTGGCACAGTAGTAGTATGCTTCTGTACTATTTTAAGTAAAAGCATACATAATAACTGCTTGTTTCAAAATATCAGTGCATCTGCGACTGTTTTTGTCCTACAAATACATCAACATTTGCCCATCCGAACTTTTCTTTCCACAGACTTACGAGTGCACATTCACAGTGTGGAGCAATCAATGGCTCAGTATGCTTAATGAGAAATGCATTTAATAAAACATCATGGAAACTCTTCAATGTTTGCTCTGTTTGCAGAATAACCTTCAGAAAGAGCGATATGTTAGTTCCTGTAGACAAACCACACATGTATTAAGATTCACATTTTCAGCCTATGCTACTGTCAATAACCTTTGAAAGTCAAAGTGTCTCAATTGTCTGTACCACTAGTGCTGAAAAGCAATGTCGAAGTGAGTTAACTTTTAGAAGAGCAACTTCATTCAACACACACTTACTTAACCAAGCAAATAACAAATATTATGCACTGAACTGCAGATTATCCTAATAAAGCCGTAAAAAAACATTTCATGAATGTGTCCTTGTGGTAAACGCATTTAGTTACCAAGCTGTTGCTGTCCAGTCCTTACATCCATCCCTCCATCCATCTTCATCAGCTCATCCAGGGTTTGATTGGGGTAGCAGCAGGCAACATAGATGGACTAGTAAATCGAAATCTTTGTCATTCGGCCCAGCTTCCTCTTCACTATGACGGTCCAGTGCAACAAACTGTCTGTCCATCTCACGCTCCACTTTCCCACCACTCTTGATCAAGACCTTTTCTTGACCATGGCCTCAGACTTAGAGGACCTCGTTCTGACTGCTTCACACATGGCTGCCTCCCAGAGGTCATGTACTGAAGGAGCCAGCAGAACCACGTCATCTGGTGGAGTGTAATACACTTTATGTTGAGTATACGGACACAGCTCTCACTTTGGTCAAACAGGGCCTGGTTAGCTGGTAGCAACAGCCCCCAGCGCCGGTACCCCAAACTACCCACAGTACCCCTGGGAGACATGGTCGTAGATCTTCAAGTCAACTAAACGGCAAGCTTTTTGTACTGTGTGTATATGTATGTATATATATATATATATGTGTACGTGTGTGTGTGTGTGTGTGTGTGTGAGTGAATCTTTGACTATTACATAACCACCTGTTAATAATTCATAAAGTCCTAACTCGTTTTATTCAGAGCAGATGAGTTCTGACAGACAGACGGGGTGAACTGTATTCACCATCACAACATGAAGGTCCTGAACAAAGAAGAACTACTGACCGCTGAAGGAGTTCTGCGGAAACACTTCCCGAAGAGTCTAAAGGTAGACATCGGGAAGACTTCTATATACAGTACAGTCTAAATATGTCAGCATGTAACACAGTCTGTCATCTTACAAGCAATTGTAACTCCATATTTTCTGTCTTTTTAGGTGCACGGTGCCCTTTGTGGTATTAACAGGAACAAGTCGACTACTCTGGAGGTAGCTGTTGATTCGTGGCCTGATTTTAAGGTCATAATTTTCCGACCTGACCCCAAGGTGAGTTCACGTCCCATTGGAAAACTGGATAAGTTGTAGGTTTCTCAAATGTTTGTGTGAGAAATGATGGCTGAGTTTTCTATTGACTTTGCAGAACAAGAAAGCTTTGGAGGTGACTTACTTCAGTAAGGATGACGAGATTTTAAGGAAAATGCTGACGGAGGAGAATGTGATTGATTGGAGCACTTATTTCATGATTGGAGGTGAGTTTTGAGCTCAGAAAGTAGTATGATGGCTATTATTAGATTTGATGTATTCTGCATTCATTTAAAAGTATCCAACAGTATGATCTATGTAACAGTAATGTATCACAAATAATATTCAATGTAACATGTAAAAGTTTGATACCCACAGAGACTGTTTTTCTGTCTTGACTCCCTCTACTTTTTAGTTTTCATAATATACTTTTTAATCTTTTCATTATAGCAATGGAGTCATTTTGCACTTCAGTTGTGTTATTTGTACAGTGAGGCATGTGAATACACCCTCCACTATGTGTAACCCCTTGCAAAGACAATTAACAGGATGATATTACCCTTGAATCATTTTTTTTTTTTTCCTTCAGGATTTGATTTTTCCCATGCGTCCATGCTCAAAGAAATATCTTCTGACATGGACGTGAACAACAGAAGCTATATGTTGGGGCATGTTCTGTATCTGCCAGACACCAGCCCTCATCTCTCACCAGAGGTTGACAGGTATAGTCAGATCATTAAAATGTGTAGGTCTTTCACTTAAATCTGCATCAGATAAAACTTATCTAATATGATTGTCCAGTGATTATAGTTTCTTTCTCAACAGAGAGCTTGAACCAAGGATTTCATCACTCAACCTCTCCCATGTCGACTTGGTGAATAAGAACTGGAAGTTTGGAGGGAACAAGAACTACAGGAACATCGCAGACCTCATCAGCAACTACCCGTCGTGCTGCATCACTGACAGCCAGGGTCAGCCGGTGTCCTGGATTCTGGTTTATGATTACTTTGCTATGGGCTTACTACACACTCTGCCAGAGCACAGAGGGAAAGGCTACGCAAAAGTGCTGATCAGTACCATGGCCAAGAGACTCCATGCTGAGGGTTTCCCAGTGTACTGCTTCATTGAGGAGGAGAACGCGGTCTCCTACAAGCTCTTTAAAAACATGGGCTTCATTGAGGATCCCTCATACAGGGCAGGTTGGTTTGAGTTCAACTTTTGATTGTTGAACCATTGTGATTTCTAACAATTCAGTCAAATCAACCCCTGCTATTGCTGCAACTTTAAAATTCTCTTGGTTCAATTTGACATTTTATGGTCTGGTTAGGTTGAGGCACAAAAACCACTTGGTTAGGATCAGGAAAAGATCATGTGCAGAAACACAGCTGGAGATGTCATGATTTCCTGTCAAAAGAATTGTTTTCTTTGTCGCCACAAACACAGCTGGAGATAGTCATGAGGTCTCCTTAAAAACATCCAGTGGTGTCACGCACCCGAATGTTGAAACAGCATGGTCCTTTGTCCAAGATATCCGGTGGTTTATTACTTAGAAATGTTGACACGTGGTCTTGAACTGTGGTCACTGGCTTGGTAGCCATCTCCTCCACCTCACGATGTGACAGGTATGTGAACATGATATGACAATATTGTAGAAATGGTACGTAGCCTATGACATGTACAAATGTGAACTTGATGGTGGTTTGCAGAAAGATTAACTGCCAAAATATTTTCCTGGCTACTGTGAGTTATCAAGTAAATATAAATTATGAAATAATTGTAATCTTTCCTGGTGATATGCTGCCTGTACATTGTCAATGAGTACAAATTGCTGAGACTAATAATGGAGGTTTATGAGGCATTAACTGACACAAATAGTAGAATAATGTCACCTTTTGATCACTTGTGTTTTTGTCAAGGAGATTCCAACAAAACTGAGCCGTGGTGATTCATGTTTTGCTTTCTGTCTACACAGCAGATGTTAAAATGAAGTTCCAGTATATGCTAAAGAGGCAATCTCTATTTATACACACCAATGCAATTACTTGTAGCCATGGTTCCTTAAAATAAAGACAATTCATGCACACCATGTTTCATTCCTGTTTTCAGATGGACTATCTCATTTTTTACATTACTGCAATAGGTCCCAAGTGTCAGTTCAGTCCAGGTTCTACTACAGCACTCTTCCATGTGTTTTCTCTGTATTGTTTACATATTCAACACCTCTGAAACACTCTTTAAAAGCAGTATTCAGACGTGGATTTATAGGATGTGGCCTTGCTCTTCCATGAAGAGAAAACAGTTGTTAAGAAACCTAATTGGTGAAATGAAAGTTTGAGATTAACCAGCCGTGGTATAGTCCAGAGTACAGCAGAGATGTTTTTCCATGTTCAAATCACGTGTCGAAAGTGCGACTCTGAACCAGCTTCAGCCGGAAGCATTTACCGACGGCAACCCGAGCGTTACTGAGCCTCACAGCAGTTTCTGTGGTATTCCAGACTGTAAAAAAACAGCAGCAATGACGTTGGAACTGACCGGAGAGCAGCTGAAAATAACCGAGAACCAGCTGAAGAGACATTTCCCTTGGTCACTACAGGTGTGTGCGGTCAGGTAGCCCATAACGCTGACGTGAGACGTGTAAGATCATTCATTGTGCGGCCGTCATTATAAACACTTTGTTTTTATTTTAAGGCTTACGGTTATCTGGTCCTGCTGAACAGATCAGACGGGGTCAGGGCTGACCCTGTAAAGGTTTTAGTGGACAGATGGCCAGACTTCAGTGTCATTGTCTTCAAACCAGTGTGTGAACTGGTAAATACTGATCTATGGAGGCCCATACTTACTATACCATTTCTTTATATTTCCACTGCAACATGTTTGTTTTTCTTCCAGAAAGGGGATCTCTTTAAAGACACAGTGGTTTATGCGACCGATGAAGCCATTCTAGAGGAAACCATAAGGAAGCCCTCTGTTATTGACTGGAGCAGATACCTTTGTGTCGGTAACACAATGCCCTTTTGTTCTTTTCATGGTTTCCTGATAATAAAATGGAAGTTCTGTGACCTTTTATTCTCTTCTTAGCACATGGCTTTTACAAAGTGGTCCATATCGTGTTCCTACACATTAAAGACTTATGTGTGCAAAGAACAGAACCTTAGTGGCATTACAGATTATGAATAATTATAGGACCACCCTGTAAGAACATAGAGCCAACAAAAAAAAAAACTTTGCCGAAAAAAAAGATAGCTGTGATGAGAGGCGAGTCATATTCATATTATAGGGAAGAAAGTCTTTTACGGCAGTGTATCGCTGCCAAGCTGTACAAAAGAATAGACTGATTAGTAAATTATTATGTCATACAAACTTATCACAGATTGACAAATCTAAAAGCATATTTAAATATCAGCATTTGTGACATTGTTGTACTCCAGATACATGGACATTTGCACATTTGTCCTTTCAAGCTTGAAATAACTTCTGACCAGACCAGAATCTTTAATGCTGTTCAAATAATTAATTTTATTCAGAAATAAAAAGAAATACAACTAACAATTTCACACATTTTTTAATAGCTTTTCCATTTAAAACAATAACTGTATTACATCTTTCCCAGGAGTCAACCTTCGCTACATTCACATACTCAAAGCAGTGGCAACAGAAAAACGTTTGCCCAGCCAGAAGAGGTCGGTGTGTCACGTGATGATGCTGAAGGATGTGTCCAACCTCCCCTCTATGGACAGGTAGAGCCTATTCATACAGTGATATCTTAAGTGTCGAGTAGTATGTCAAAAATTATCCTAACTTGTATTAGTTCATTTAGATAACAGGATTCCTCTCTGTTCTACATCAGCTCAGGGATCTCACTCAGCTCTCTGGACGAATCACACACTGGCGTGGTGAATCAAACGTGGAAGTTTGCAGAGAGCGACGAGTCCGTCAGGATGATCCGGAACATGCTTGCAAGCTACCCCTCCTGCTGCATGCTGGATGCAGACGCAAAGCCCGTGGCCTGGATCCTGACATACATGTCCTGTGCCATGGGGATGTTGTACACTCTGCCAGAGCACAGAGGGAAAGGTTACGCCAAAATCCTGGTCAGCGCCATGGCCAAGAAACTCCACGCTCAGGGCTACCCAGTGTACTGCTTCATAGAGGAGGAGAATGTTGTCTCCTACAAACTCTTTAAAAACATGGGCTTCACTGAGGATCCCTCATACAGGGCAACATGGTTTTCATTCAATGAGCTTTAAATACCTCAAGGATGGGTTAAATACAGTATATGTGTGTAGAAAAAAAACAGTGAAGCCCCTTGATTGAATGTGAACTCATAATTGTGCATTTGTAGCACAGAAAAGTGGTGACATTAACAGAAAAATGCTAGTCAAAAATTAGGTGAGAAAGCTCAGGAGGATGTTGTATTTCAGGTCAGGTTCAGTTGCCTCGAACTGAAATAACCTCCTTCATGGACGTGCCCCTGCAGATCACCCATCTCATCTCTTTTCTCAAAGGGCACTTGAGGCATGACTGGATCTGAAATTAAAGGAAAAAACTTGATTCAACTGATGTGCATAATTATTACCTCGTATTTCGAAAATAATAGGAATCTCTAGTAATCAGATTTGTTTAATCAAAGCTGTTGTAAGTGATATATTTTCTGTGTCGAAGTTCTTTGCATGCCAACAGTAATCACTTTTGTACAGTGTTTGGTCAGTCACCCATGTTTCTCCTCCCTCTGCTCATGCAGTAAAAGAGAATTTTCTGGTACCCAGGCCAACTTTATTCCACTAGGACAGACACCTCCATAAAGAGGCGTGCCTGTCTGCTTGTGAATGCACAGAGGGCAGGGTCAGGGGGGGAGAGGATTGCTGACTGTAAAAACGTACAGAAAGTTGTATAAAGTGGCGACAACGCTTACATGCTTACAGCAGCTTTACAACAAGTGGTCAGGCTTCAGGCCTCTGTGCCATTGCTCATAACTACAAGCCAAATTGATGAGACTACTGCTTTATTAATCAATTCTCGATTACATTTATAATTCCTCTTTGAATCATCCGTGATGCCATGTGATGTGAAGTACATTTACTCAATTGCTGTACCCAAAAGTTTTTTTATATATATTAATTTCCTGTACCTCCACTCTAAATTTTGTAGGGAAATATTGTACTCTTTATCCCACTGCATTTATTTGATAACATTAGTAACTGGTTACTAATGTCTGAAGGCTAAGTCAACCCATTGTATACAGTATATTCATACATGTTAATATTTGTAGCATTTACATGTACTTTGATACATGAGTAAATGTAGTGCTGGAAACCTAGTTTTGATACATGACTACATTTAACATTGGATACTTTAAGACTTTACTCAAGTTATATTGATACGGGAGACTTTTAACTTTTACCAAATGAAAATGTTATAGCATGATATCTTTACTTTAGTATGATTTTTGGGTACGTTTTTTTTTTTTACACCACTGTGAGTCACAAAATAATTTATCAACTAACCATTTCGTTTTTTATGGAGGCAAATACAAAAGATGAGATCAGGAAAATAACTTAATAGTCAAACAGTATGAATGCATTTGTTGTGAAATAAAATCTGTGATTTTTTAAAAACCAAAGTGAAACAAGAATTAAAAATATTTTCAAGGCAATAAAAAACTGTTGTGTCTTCTTTACCTCTGTTCTGTGAACTCTTCCAGACGAACCAACCATGTTTTCCAGTACTCCAACATCAGCTCTGAGCTCAGCTTGTGAGCATGGGCAGGTGAACCATCCTTGTAGGCTACTACTATGAGTCCATTTTCAACCTGCAATAACAGGAGATCATTGGGTCATGAGGTCAACAGTAATATGCAGCAAGCATCACATTTTTTATAAACATTTGATCTATTATCTTTTAAGTAAAGAATCTGACTTCAGGCTGAGAGATAGTTAAACAATCTGGGAAAGACACATGCAATCAAAACATCATGACATCATGTATCACAGTAGATTACCTGGTATTTGTAGTTGGCATCATTGTTCAAAGCCCCGGCGTAGGCTGCCACCTGAATAGGGTTGTCATACGTGTTTCTCAGGAATGGTTTGGGCTTCTCTGAAGTCTTCCAGTCGATAACACACAGCACACCCCTGAGAACAGACATGGTGGTGAGTCTGGTGTGGAAAAAGACAAGCCTACTTTTGTCTGCAGATCAGGATATTTACCTGTAGCGAGCAACACAATCCGCAACTCCCAAATAGTTCAGTGCGTTGTGTTGCACAGTGCTTTCAATAGCTCTCACTGCACCCACATCGTCCAGTATGTGAGAGATGCTCTCCATGTACCCTTGTACATCAGGTGGATACTCTGGTGTCTCCGAAAGATTGCCGTTCCGTGTTGTACCTGATGTCAGAACCTCTTCCACAGCTGAATGGAAAAGCGTCCCTTGCCTAAATAAATCTTAACACCACAACCTTTGGTCAATTATCTAGAAACTCCACAATTCCCCTATTTACTTTCACCACAACATAAATCAATAACAGGCTACATGAAAAAAAATTGAAATTGAAAAGAAAAGAAAAAAAAAAAAACTCACTCTGATTGTATTGCTTGAAGCCTTCCTCTCCCAGCTCTGCGATCATCCTCTTCTTCCATCTCTCCAGGTAGAAGATCTGATCCGGTGACAGCGTCTGCTGAAGGATGCGGGTCACACTCGGCACTGAAGACCTGCCTTGACCCCGGTTTAATGCAATCCGGACTGGCTGTCCTGATTCTGGATCTTCTAAATGTAGTGTCTCTTCGCAGTTTAAAAAGGGGTGAAGGGTTTTAGGTCCTCTCATCTTTGGTCCTGAGGAGGTAGTCTGAGCTTTGACAACAGGTCCATAAATGTGCTCGTCCTCCGCTTGGAGGGTCTCAGGAGTTTGAGAACTGACCCGAACTGACATGACAGACTTCACTAGAGAAGAGTAGCGCTCACTGTCCACTGAGCTGTACGGGCTGTGTCTCTTTGGGGAGCTTAGACAATGACAAGCAGAAAAACAGCTGACAGAGATGGAGGTGCACTGAGGGACAACGATGCCTCCAACGGACACCACGCGTTTAAGAACTAACATTTTGGCGACTTTCTCACAACAAACTTATACGACTGTACCGCAATAGCTAGCAACTGCGTGTACCTAGAGAAGTTCGAATGTTTTTACAGTATAGTTAAGCTTTTTGACTTCATTTTAGTGACGGTACTTGCCCCAACATGTTCCAATGAAACTCGTCCTGACAAAACACAACTGTTACTGAAAGACGCGCCACTGCGGTTGCGCAAACTTCCGGCTTCCGGGCTATGTGTGTATGTAACGCTAAAAACTACATTACCCACAATTTTTGAGTGTGTCATTGAAATACATCCGTGTGGTGCTAATTTGAATTACTTTCGTTTACTTTTACCGCTCATTAGACCTCATCGCTTGTTTTGCTAAAGATAACGAAACGCAACGTAGTTTAATGAGTAGCTATAATAAAGCCTAATACTATCTTAAACTACAGGTTAGGAAATGTAATGTGAATGATTAGGTTATGAACCAATCACAGCATTTGTCAATTCCACGCTGCCCAGTTAGATTCACTTTAAGGCGGGGTTTAAATCTTCCGTCATCAGGATGTGGGCTAAAAAAAACGGTTTGACAGCTCGTCAGGCGGCTAACCAGTCAGCGAAGAGAGAGAGCTTCCTGCATATAGTTTTGTTTTTTGGGTTGTTGGCCTGGTTCTTGCCTTTCCGTCGATTTCAATCCAATCATGACATCCACCCTGGACGAAAGTAATAAGGAAAAGGTGAGTTAAATGGGTATTGACATGTGAATTGCATCCAAAAATCAGCCCTGATAGCATTAAGGTACGTTAGCTAACATTAACGGTTGATTGCTGGCTAAGTTGTTGCCGCTAACTTGTGTTGTTTTCTGTCTACATACCGCTAGCCTGTGGCTAAAGCTAGTTATCGTTGAATCGAGAGAAGTGGGTAGCGTTAACTGAGCAGTGTCAAACAGCATGTAGGCAGAAAAGTGTCGTGTGTCAATGTTACTTATCTTACTGAATGTGTTAAAACATGCAGCGCTTATTGCCCACTGCCAAGTCAAAGTAAAAGTAACATAGTCTTTATGGTATTCAGGTATATCTTTTAATACGTTTTCCTCCATTAACCTCCTGTATTGCTGAGCTGTGCAGGACACTGGCCTGTGACAAGTCAGTGGACTTGCGGTGAGCTAAAATGATTAGAATTCTGACAGGTGTTTAGATTGTGTAGCTTCCGTTTTCATGAGGTCTTTATTCAACTTTTTAATCATGTCGGAGGATGAAGATTATGGTGCTGTTGATTATATGTTGTTATACTGAGAATATGTACGGTTAGACTACAAACTACAGCCTCAAAAAATATCACAAAGACAGATACATATAAAGACTTTACAAGATATCTTTCACGATGGGTGTTCTACCCAGCATACTGGTGTAAGGTGTATCCTGTCACGGGGAAGAGTAACTGGCAATCAATGTTTATTCTTTCTGTCATAATATAACAGATCAACATGGGTGTGAAAATTGCTCTGATGACACAGTTGGCAGGAAGTCTTTCCCTACTGTTAGATCCAAAACTAACTCCCTACAGTCGTTTTACCCAACACCACCCAAACACTGAAAGCACTAAACTCATGGAAGGATCATTTTTGCAGTACTACAGTTTTGTGCATTTCTGAACGCTGACAGCCCCTGTGCATGATGGGAAAAAACATTTTTTTAAGGATATTGATGAGCTCTGTGGATTGAGATTGTTCCCAGCCTGACATGTTTTCTGTTTGTATACCTAACTTCCCACCTCACTTTGTCTGCACTGTGAAGTTGTAGCCACATGGGTGGGTGTTGAATAGATAGAGGATGAATGCTGTGGGCTCTCAACACTGCTCTGAATTATTTTGTATACTGTCAAGTGAGGAAAGTCACCAGACACTGAGGATTTGTATTCTGCCTTACTGGCTAAGATTTTGCAGATACTGTCATGTCAATTATGGATACTGACTGACTGCATAACAATTATTGATGTTATGATCTGATATTCAAAATGTAACAGATGTGAGCTTTGCCTGATCAGTGTCTCTGTTGCATGTAGACCCACTTTTTACGGTTTAAAAAAGAGCCCAACCACTGCTTGATTTTTGGTCTGATGTACAATAAACTTTATTGACTGGGCTTTAGTTCAAAACCTCATCTGAGAGGCAACACTGTAGATGAAGATGGCAGTGAATATGGCATTTATGATATTTTTCAGAATGATGATCAGAGGAGTTTTCTTACATTCCAGAACAGTAAAAACTAAAGGACCACAAACCAAATTTGTACATGATAAATTATATTTGGTTATATTTTGTGTGAATAGATAAAATCACCCAGTTATATTTCTTTTATAACCTTGCTGTATTCTTTCTCCCTAGTTGCGCTCTGTGTCTGTGGATCTAAACCATGATGCCTCTCTTCTCATTGACATTCCCGATGCACTCTGTGAAAGGGACAAAGTCAAGTTTACTGTCCATACAAAGGTTAAAAAAATAAATAGAATACACATACTAACACATTAACTTAAATATTCTAAAAGTATATTTGCTGATATGCTGACAAAATTAAGTCTGCTTCCAGACCACACTGAGCTCTTTCCAGAAGCCAGAGTTCTCCGTTCCCAGGCAGCATGAAGACTTCATCTGGCTGCATGACACTCTGGTTGAGACGGAGGATTATGCTGGACTAATAGTGAGTTGGACATCTCGCAGACATGACCCACATAAATAGACATTGTAATATTGTAATATTTCTAGAAATGTTAAATTGTATATTACACATTAAGGCCATTTAAACTGTCATGCATTTACTGCTTTATCATTTGTAGATTCCTCCAGCACCCCCGAAGCCTGACTTTGAGAGCCCAAGAGAGAAGATGCACAAACTGGGGGAAGGTGAAGCCACCATGACCAAGGACGAGTACACTAAAATGAAGCAGGAGCTCGAGGCGTAAGTGTGACACACATCAAAACGCTTATTGTATCCTTTGGACAGCATCATGTTAGATCCTTTACAAAAACAACTTCTTTCTGTATCTATTGTCTGTGTCATGTGTGCCATTTTGTTTTCTTTACAGCGAATACCTGGCTGTGTTCAAGAAAACTGTCCAAGTGCACGAAGTCTTCCTGCAGAGACTGTCCTCTCACCCCATTTTAAGCAAAGACAGAAACTTCCAGATTTTCTTAGAGTATGACCAGGATGTGAGTTTCTCATAATGCTGACTTCCCTTCCCGAGTTGGTCAGTTGGAAAGAGGGGAAGTGGAGTTTACTGGAGACTTGTGACACATGGCATACATCCTGCTGTGATCAGCAGTTATGCTTATCTATGTTGTCTTTGTTAGTCAGTAGCTGTAGTGTTCTGATAGAGCTTAGCTTTTATTTATATATATATATATATATATATATACACACACACACACACACACACACACACACAAATCTGATAATAGAGCACAGGCTACATGTATTTGTTGACTATATATTTCATATGTTTCCCTCTAAATTCTGTCATTATAGCTCACTGTGAGAAGAAAGAATGCCAAGGAAATGTTTGGAGGATTCTTTAAAAACATGGTGAAGACAGCTGATGAGGTCCTTATCTCAGGAATAAAGGTGGGGCTTCTTTATGATCTACTAGCAGTATATGCATGACGGCATTACAAAAACATTGTTATAGCACTTCCTCACCTACTTTTTTTCTGTGTTTTTGATCTGTACACAGGAAGTCGATGACTTTTTTGAGCAGGAGAAGACGTTCCTGCTCGACTACTACAGCAAGATAAAGGATTCCACTGCTAAAGCAGAGAAAATGACCCGTGCACACAAAAGTAATTTTACATTACCATATTAAACAGGATTGTGAGTCGAATGAATAGATTTGAGTTCTGATTGCTAATTTCTGTTATTGCAGATATTGCGGATGATTACATTCACGTCTCGGCTACTCTGAGCAGTATCTCTGCTGATGACAGCACAGCAAATAAGAAGTGAGCATATCACATAATGATTTTTAAGGACATACTTTGTGTTGAAGCAATGGATCTCTTTTTGCCTCATTTGTGAAGTGTAACAAAGCATTGCTTGTATGGGTCATATATCAAAAACGGGGTGATAATATAAGCTGGTAATTGCTAATTGAGTTTTTCATGTCGTGGCCTATTTTTTTCCTCAGGCACCTGGAGAAGCTGTCAGACCTGTTTGAGAAGCTCAGAGTAAGTAGAACTTGCCACCAAACTGGGACACTTTTTGTAAATATTTGTCCTGATTTATAAATACATTGTTGTATCTCCTATATATTGTATCTGTATTTATCTCCCTGCAGAAAGTGGAGGGAAGAGTAGCGTCTGACCAGGAGCTGAAGCTCACAGAGTTGCTGAGATACTACATGAGAGACATCCAGGCTGCCAAAGTAAGACATGTTTTTTCTTCTGCCTCATTTGTTGCACAGATTCACAACTATGTTGCTTGTTGGTGAAATTGACGTATTGCTGTATTTTAAACACTAAATGTGACCTATTCCAAAAACACAAAACAATACTCATCGCAATAAAAAACACTGTGCTATATCGCAGATCAGGAGTCGGTGTTAATCCTCTTTATCCCTTTAAAATTAATCTAAATTAAGATTTAAGGATAAAGCTGAAGAGAAAGTGATGTGCATTACTCAAGCAAGGCAAGGCAGCCATCTTCCAGTCAGTGTGTTATCAGACTGGTATTTCAAACAAAAGTGTATGTATTTCTCTAACTTCTCTAATATTCTCCGCTTAACATCTGTCTTGTGCAAAGAAGAGAGTTATTGAAGGTGAAGCTTAATAAATGATATCAGTTTAATATTTTCCAAATGAAGACAAGTCATCCCTAAAATATTTTTTTGGTTCTTTATTCATTCTTTTATCCCTTATATTAAATTATCTGGAACATTTCAGGATCTCCTGTACAGGCGCGCCCGGGCGTTAGCCGACTATGAGAACTCTAACAAGGCTCTGGATAAGGCTCGACTGAAGAGCAAAGACATCCCTCAGGCAGAGGAGCACCAGCAGCACTGCCTGCAGAAATTTGACAAGCTCTCAGAGTCTGGGAAGAAAGGTTTGTTCATCCATGCTGAAGAGATGTAGGCTCAGTCTGTACTTGTTACCTTATATGTAAAAATGGTATGCACTGTGCGAGTGTTTTTTTTTAACAGGACTATTTTATCCTCATAGAACTCACCAGTTTCAAGGGCAGGCGTGTCGTGGCCTTCAGGAAGAACCTCATAGAGATGGCTGAGCTTGAGATAAAACATGCCAAGGTGAGCAGCACAATACAGCCCCCTGCTGCATAAGGTTGGGTGTGAGTCTGTGTGATTTGGTATGAATTGTGGTGGGTTTTACATTAATGAAAAATAACCTATTAATTTATTATGTCTATGTAGAGGAAGTACATTAATCAATTATTGTCAGAATACCATGGTGTCATTAATTCATCTCACACCAGCAAACACCGTCAACAGTAATATTTTAATCATTGTCATTGTTATTATAACTAATTACAAGATCTTATTAGAGTTGAGTATACGAAAGCGGTTCATTAAAATAAAGTTCATGAATGTACTTTTTATTGTAATATTCTAAATAAGTTTATTGCAAGAAATCGAACAATTATTAAAACTGCCAAACAATCAGTTTTAAATAAGTGAAATAATAAGGCTGTATATTAGATTCCACCATATTTTTCATATCCGACAACAATATCACACATAAAAATTTCTCAAGGTATGAGTGATGTGTTCCCAGTGTATGTGTGGGGAAATGTAGTTTGGCTTTAGCATTTAATCATTTGTTGAACTGAAACATTGAAGAGGTGAAACCTTGACAAAATAATGCAAGTGTGTCACTGAACGATGTAAATGATCATTTATTTACTAATTAAGTTGAACACACCGACCGTTCCTTCTTTAAAAGTTTTTTTTAATTAGAAAGAAAATCCAAATGATCCCTATTGTCCCTGTATGCATGTCATTTCAGTAAGTTTGTGGATTTATCTGCCATTTTCAATAACGAGAGCAACTCACACGAGATAAAAAAAAATTCTCGTGTTGATGGGTGTCAATCAGTGAGCCTAAGCTCGAACTGAGTGACAGTGCTTACGTGCTACAGCCTCCCAGTTTCTTTTTAAAATTATTCAACAACCTTATTCAGTTTAATAAAAAATCAGGATAATGAGGAAGATAATGAACAGGTTTCCATAAGAACGATACAGTGTGATGTTTATATGTGTAATTGCGTGCAAACAACAGCCTGGGATGCAAATGTGCATGTAAGTGTTTTATTGTCTGCCCTCATGACTTAGAAATAAAACGGACTCTGTTCATCAGGAATATTAACACTGTTGTCTCCTGTCTCCACAGAACAATGTGACTCTATTGCAGGGATGTATTGACCAGCTCAAGAACAACTGACATGTTTTCCAGTATTCCTGTCCTACCATCACCAAGTGACCAGTCATAGCAAATGGAAACCTGACATCCCCAGGGCCTTGCATGGACATGAATCTAAGCCCTATCTCTGCTCCCACCCATGGGTCTGATGCCACTTTAAAAGTCTGCACGAGACCAAGTGTGTCGTAAGCAGAGTGTCTTCATGTTTACAGAATCCTTTTCCTCTGGTCCCTGATCCATCCTGTTCCATTATTTATGGAGGTCTCACTGAATGGGAATGCCTCCACAGAATGAGGTTGCCAACATTAAGGTCTTCCATTACTCTGCAGCACCAATACAGCTTTTTTACTTTATTTCTTGATTTGTCATTTTTATGTTATGCACATACTAAATTGTTTTGCCTTTTTGATCATATTTCTACCGTATTCCATAAATTCTGACTCTAACCTCCTCTCATGTACACTTCTAAATACCTATTCTGAAAGGCTTTGAGAATGTTTTTCCTCATTGTCATAAAACCTACATTTTATGTTCCACACGCTCAATCTGTTGAGGCTTTTTTGTTTGCTTATGGAGCAGCTTTACAGAAGCAAAACGAGTGCCTGGATAAAACATTGTCAGGCTCTGACATTAGAGTACAACCAGACTGACTCTCTTTTACTGTAAGCAAACTAATGACTGACTTAAAAGATGAGACCGATCATCTTCAAGTGTTTTAAAAATAGCTGCACTTCACCTCAGGAATGGATGGCTGGATTGGTCCACAATTTTGGTTTGCGAGTAGTAGGCTCAGATCCCACAGTCATCAAAAACACACAAAAACAAAAACAACAGCAGATGAATCATTGAAGATTTCAGCAAGAGGTTGATGGGAATAAGTCAAACAATTTTTTTTTATTAAATCAAAATCAACGTTAGTAATTACTTCTAGTTTAATTTGCACTCCTAATGCCCCTGCACAACATGTATCATGTCTTCTGCAGTTTCTTCACCCCAGCCACCTCTAGCAACTCACTCTTTCCTTCTCATTGTGTAATATTTGTGTTTTTCTTTTATTTTTGCCCTCAATGTCCCTTTGTTACTGATGTGGCCTCATGTATCAGACCTGATATATTTACCAGATCTTCTAAACACCTTGTTTATTTTAAACAGTTATTAAAATGAAAAAAAAGATGCACTAAGAAGATGAAAACTACTTTACAATCACAACCAGGCTAAGCAGAGTGTTAAAATGCATTATAGTTTTTTAAAGAAATTGAATGTATTTCTAATGGATTCCAACTTTGTGAATTCCGTCACATGATGCTTTTCTTACAGAACATTAGCATTTTATAAATTTGTAATAATGGCATTGAATAAATCCAACTTTCCCAAGATTCATCTGAGCCATTCTGTTTTTGTTTTAAGCGTTTTCGGCTTATTTTGTGACCGCTCTTTGGTCCTGACAAGCTTTCTTTTGCATCAAAGTACACTATCTGTATTTAGAAACCACCTTTCACACCACCAGGTGGCAGTATCCATCTTTTTTTAAACTAACCTGTTTCCACAAAGTTTTAGTGTGTGGGCCCTTGAATTTAAACACAGCTGTATGCATGTTTGTGTTAAATCCATTGACCGCAGTGGATGCTGGGATGGGACCGTGTGGTGTATTAGGTAAGCTGTGAGGAAATGCCAGCATGCTCATGGGAATCGGCACCACTGAAATGCACATTTTTATGTCCTACTTTTTGAGCAGTGCTAAGCAACAACATACACAAATAATCTGCAGTGAGACTCTGAATATGTCCGAGGTTGTTAATCAAACGGCTCCTGCTAGAGTTTGCATTATCCTCAATGTATCTATCTATGCTATGTATATATGTGCAGACAGCACTGGAAAGGATGTATTTTCTAGCATTATGCCACACTATTATTAAGGAAGTACTACTGGTACAAGGTGATTATTAGAAACAATGGGAACTGTGTGCATAATAGCGCTTCATCTACCATCACTGACGTCTACACAGATGAGATGTGGAGAAGTTTTAAAGATCACTTGTATGGACAGAATTTACCGTGTCTCCATTATTGACATTCAATATTGACATCACCAGCGGTGGTGTCACAGTGACTTTTGGGATTTCGAGTCACTGATTGGATAAAACAACAGCCTACAGCCAATGAGATGGTGACACATTACAAAGTACAAACAGGCTAGTTTTCTAACTATGGTCAGAGCAAACAGTATATGAAAGCATGGCATTAAAGAACTATCGCAGTGGTGGAATCCGAGGGCCTCTCTGTGGAACATGAGGAGCAACAAATGATATGAGGCCCAAACTGATTTCACTTCACTTTCTAAAAATATCCAGTCACTGATCTGAGTATATCAGTGAGAAGATCAATGTTCCCTTTGTGTAGCTGCTGTGTTACCATGATAAAGAATGTCCTCACTTCTTGCTCTAATCACACAAGTAAAACTTCTGAGGCAATGATTTACTGTGTGAACTGTGTCTTTGCTGGTGTAAAGGAACAAATCTTGCTTCAAAGACTTATTTTTGCTGATTTGATGAATTTCCTTATCTCTCCATTATGCATGCTTGGATCATTTGCGAGCTGTAAATGCATGATAAGGTGTGTGGTTTTGCACATTTTTCAGAGCTTTTGGAGATATTGTCAGGGACTGGCCATTAATAATTAATTCAACACCATCTTTATGATCCCAATTTTTTTTACTATCATATCAGACTCAGTCTCCACACACACACACATACTGCTCTTTGTCAACCAGGAGTTGGAGAATTAATCATGTAAAGCTTTTACAAAGGATATTTTCCCACCTTGGATGAAGTCATGGATGGGTGGACTGCAAAGAACCACCAGGCCGACATCTTAATTCTGCCGACTGAGCCTGCAAAAGCACCTGCTTCATGTCCCACAGCTCCTCATTGTTCAGCTGAAAAGTCGTGATAGATACAGACAGAAGCTTTCGAGCAGGACTGGAGGCACGAAGCATGACGCCCTCCTCAAATAGAAACCGTGACCTCTGAAGAGGCTCACTACAGACGAGTGCACCTGCAGGGCTTGCTGACGCAACCGAACTGTCTGTGCTTCCTCAGTGAAACAGAAAAGGATGCTTGTTCCTGGTGCCCATGAGGTAAAATTTGCAGACTGCAGCTTCGGATTTTTTAAAATCCTCTCTCACACTATCTTTCTACCTTAAGCAGAGATTGCACAACCGACATCATTAGTGACCCTGTACAGCAATCGTCTTAAGAAAAACAAACCACTATCTGACCTCCAAAGGGCCCTTTTAGCAGTTTTAGCAGTTTTCTCGTGTGTGAGAACACTTGGGAATGATAGTTAACATAATACTGAGGGAATCCGCCAATTGCCTCTGATTCTCAGTGAATCCTACCATACAATTCATGGCAAAACTAAGTTTTATTTAAGCTGTGGACATCTGAGAGAGACGTATTTTCTTCCTTTATGATAATGCAATTCTGTTGTTAACACAACACTATAAAGCTCAAAGGACCAAAGGCCAAACTTGTTCTTGGTTTGTGTGCCCTGCCCTGCCAGTCATTTGCTTTGATGCACAATAAAGAAAATATAATATCAATGTTTTTTACAGTTAAAGGGCCACTATGTAGTTTTGGAGAAGATATCTAAACTCAGAATTAGCTTTTCCATAACTGAATAAACAAGCTCTTCTCAGAGGAAAAGGTGGCAGGGTCCGCCACACATAAACAAAGTAAAACTGTATGTAACTGTGTTGTCCTTTAAGGTCAATGTGTTTGTTCAGTTTATTCAGTTATGAAGACAAAGCTAATTTGTTTATTTAGATGGTTCAGACGTAAGCATCAGTCAGTGACGATGAGATGATGATTCTGATGAGAATGTCTTCCCCAAAAGTACATAGTGCACCGTTAAAGCGACATTGTGTAACTTTTTTTTCAAATCATTTTTTGATAAAATAATATAATGCCAATTTCTACATAATGTTGCTTTAACTAAAATTAAATTAAAAACTAAAACTAGGCCTGAAATAACAATAATTTTAGTCCAAACTTAGGCAACAACAATAAAAAACTGTGTTCTCGAATTCTAAACTATCTACATGCATCAGCCAACGAGATAAATGTTTCATCTCACCACACTGTGCAAATATATGAAATCATTAGTATTTCACAGCAGTCTATGGAATGTTGTTTAAAATAGTAGGCTAGTTATCACCTTGAAAATCACTATATACAAATACAAAAGCAGAACAGAGCTTAGTCAGCAAATCTGGCCGATGTTGAAGTTTCAGTAGCTGACAGAATGCAGGTGTCCATGTGAGAAATGGGAGTGAAAATGCAAAATCACTGGTTCATGTGCATCAGATCAAAAACACTAACTGTACTTTCTTTAGAAGCCAGTGGCCAGATGATGAGTTGTATGGTTATTGTTTTGTAACTGCTGCATCCCAGACAGGTTGTCAGTATAAATCCTGTATTCTGTATGTACATATACATGTGTGTACAGTATATGCACATGTAGCCTTTACATGCACATAATGTATATAATCCAGACACCCACATCTATGCATATTTAGTATTTATTCTTTATTTTTCTGCACTGCTTCTATTGCTTCTTTGCGCTACTTGTGCTGTTTACAAAAAACACGACATTTGACTTGCATATAGACTCTTGTTTATACGCTTACGTTGCTGGCCATTGGTGAGTTTAATAAACTGTATATACCTACCTCATTTGCATATGCTACTGTGCAGTACATCTGACTACTTCTGACTATTAACTGTCCTCCATTTTTTTAGATTTTGACTTTATTTTTATAGTTGTACTCATTTAGCTGTGTGTCTGTTTCTGTGAACTACACTGAGAGCAATGTAAACCAGAGTCAAATTCCTTGTATGTGTACACATACTGATCTAAACAAAAGATTATTGGATGTAGGACACCGGCTGAAAATAATTCTTATGTTTTTGGATAGAAAACAAGCGGCGGCCGAAGGTGCCAGGGACCTTGGTTGGGTAGAACTTCAAGCTGTCAGTCACTCATACCTGATGCAGCAGTGTATTTGGGACCACACTTGGTTTTGTGTACTGTACATGAAGTTTATTATTGCTATAAACAAACAAAATGTTTCACTTTTATATTTTGGGACTCAATATGCTCTTTGACTGTGTTAGAAAATTGTCGCTGCCTTATATAAAATATTTAGTTCATTGTTAAATCTAGTACTTCTGTTTGATAAGATTAACATAATGTTCTTCACAATACAGTTTGCTGATGGCTGATGAACCTGAACCTGTGACCAGACTTGAGCAACAAGTGCGTCCACTCATCAAACTGTTTTATTGAGCAGTTTGGGGAGCGGTTATCTCAAGAATGCCTATAACAACAGTTTTCAAATTAGTGTCCTGGGCTGTGGACAAAGAAAAGTTCTATTATTAGAGCAGAGGAACTACATTCTTCATTGTCAGTAATCCCACGTCATACTTAATGAATCATTTAAACCAGCACACATTGATTGATGCCTGCACGTTGTGTTAAGCATCACATTCATACAATATGGTCACAATCTCCCTGTGTAAAATAATAGCAGGTGTGGTAAAGGAGCCTTCTGAGAAGCACTGTCAGAACTGAACGTCACTGATGTTGACAATGTTATCCTACAGGCGTGAGTAATAATAATTACTGGGCAGCCTATTTACAGGATATCCTTCCTTGAAGTTTTGCTTTTGTATGTGAAATGATCCTGATGCTCCAGTCTGTCTAGTAGTGGAAAACACAAAAACACCCCTGATGTAATGTCCCAAAACTATTACAGAATTCTAAATAAAAGTAATCCTGCTTACCATACATTTCTTGGGTATATGCAGTTATCATCATAGTATAAGCAGTGCAGTGCTGTGATGTATCAAACACTCATTGCAATGAATAATCCACTGATGTTGTGCAACTAAGTATGTAGTATTTTAGTGTACATTTAATGAAGATAACAAACTTTCCAAAAAATACAAAACATGTCTGGCTGATTTTTGGGGACCTTCTGTGGTTTGAATATTTCATTCCTCTTATAGCTTCAAAAAGGGATAAAACAGAGGAGCAGTTACATTGGCCGACTCATTGGCCTGTTATGCAGAGTCCTACATGATACAGCCAGAAAAGATAATATGGTTTTAACAACTTTACAACTTAAAGCTAAGCAGGTGAAGCCAGGGGAAACTGTATGTTTTGTGCAAACAAAACTATTACCGTTACTATTAGTTGCACTTTTACTTATATGTAATGTAGTAAAAAAACCAAACTCAAAACTAATAAAAATAAGAAAGCATAAGGTCAGCAGCCTACTTGAAAACATTATCCAACACTTTACTTGAGTAAATGTACTTAGCTACATTCCATTTTCAGACAACCCGCTTTTGTTGGACAGAAAACTTCCCGACTGAATGGTCCTTTTCATTCATGGACGTCAGAAGAAAAAAATACAACTCCCAGCGTGCTTACTTCCGGCTTGAGCGCATTCCAGCCAATCAGAAGCGCTCTGGATTTATGGTAGCTATCTGGGGCACGGGGCCAGCACGTCTAGCCAGCTCGAAGTGCCACGACTTCACAGCAGACCACGGATTCTCCAGCGGAGTGAGGGGGAGACCACTGGGAAAAAAGCTAGTTAGCTAGATAGCTGGTAAAATAGGCAGTCCCTTCGTCTACAAGTCAAAGCTTGTTGCCCTCTCTCCGTTCCCCTTTGAAGCGAGCAGACGTAGCTACATCACCGGCGAGGTAAGTGTTGGGAATCCTGGAATTTTATTATTCATTTAGCCAGCGGTAGCTAGCATGGGAAGCTATCTACTGCTAACTCCTGAGCTAACTACTAGTGCAGACAGCCAGCCAGGTAAAGTTGTGTAAAATTGTGTTACATTTCCTCCGTCCGTTGCTGTGTAGTTTATAGTCTCCTCATAGCTTTTTGAGCGCAGTTTTGTTACGTAAACCGGCACTTTATACCATAAGGTGAAGGAAGATATCCAAGTTCATTGATTCATAATGTTAGCATTAATGCTAGCTTGCGAATGACTTAATGATTAAAAGCATATGGCATTTTTTTTTTTTTTTTTTTAAAGAAAGAAGGATTGCAGGCTCTTTATTTGTTATATGCATGTGTTAGTGGACAGCAGTCTAAGTTGTCCCTAATGTCTCATGAATGTTGGAGGCCGTTTTCAGTTTGCTCTCTGTATGATGATGTTTTAATTTGATGTTAAATTAACTATATTGAAAGTTCCTTGAAGTCGATGCGTTTGTGTTAAAGTATGGATAAAAAGTGAGTGATTTTGTTGGCTTACGACTAGTTTTTTTTTTTAATTATTATTACTGTGTCTGAAACCTTATGTAATGAAAGACGAGTACTTTATGTAAAGGTAAGAAAATACATGCACTTGCATATTTGTCCTCCATGGATTAATAAAGTTAATAGATTTTCACTTTAGCGGAAGTTTGTACTAATGCACCCCCTGTAGATTGCCCATAAAAGAAAGGTAGATGTGTCATACTTTATTGGGTATACAGTAAGGGTTGCAGTTTAAGTTTCATTTCATAGTCTTATCTCTTATGGGGAGATGCTTTTTTATCTTCAGAAAGTCAGTCACGAGACTGCCTAGTCACTTTTCTTGAATTCATCTTTTTCAGTTTATTCTGAGCCGAGATGCACTGACGTGTGACATCACAGATCAAGAGGCAGTACAAACGCTTCCCTTTGGCTTCTAGCTTTTAGACCCTGCAGTGAACAAGGACTCTGGACTCTGTTTCAGAGTAGCTCAGCAGTTTTCCTCTGCCATGCCATTTCCAATTCCACATTGTTTTGCATTTATATATTTTCTGATTGGATCACATTCCCATCCATAGTATAAACAAGGATATAACTGATAGCACTGCAGGAACACATCAAAGAATGGGGTTTTAGTGTCCTTAAGCTGCCATCTACTCCGAGCCAACTTTCCTCCCCTGCAGGCTAAACATTTTAGTTTGTGAGGAGGGCCTTTAAACTCTTAAAGGGATAGCTGAAGGACCCTTTAAGGGATTTTTTTTTTTGTTACATGACAGGAAATTGACACTAGACATTTTGGCACTTGCTTGTAACTTTGTGTACTTTATCCACTTTTGCCTGTGACCCTTTTTGGCTTGGGTGTTTTCCCTGTCTTAAATTCATATTTAAGTTGTTAAATAGTGTAAGTAGCTGATTTATCTGAAGCCCTAGAATTTTTTTATCATGTGTAGAAGTTGCTCTTGAAATGTATGCACACAGCATTTGGTAACTGTTGAATGACTCTGTCCATGTTAACATATGAAATATAGTAGTGCTTATGATGTTTGCATGTGTAAATGAAATAATCTGTATATTAACTGTCATGCTTACTCCTCACACACAAACGCCCATTTTCCAAGTGTTTGATTTTCTTTCTTGAAATGTTTTCTTTTCAAAATAAAGGTGTTTTCTGCTGATGAGAAAAGTAACTTTTTCATATCAAACCACTGTTTTTTGTTGTTTTTGCCGGCATACAACAGCAGTGTAAAATTCCAGAATTACCACATTTTAATTTGCAAAAAATGTAAATCGTTAAATAAGACACTTTTAAAAAAAACAAAAGACTGAGTTAGTTGCAAAGTTGGAGTGTATGTGTAGAGGGAGGGACTTCTTAGCCTGGTGTTTATTTAATATTATTTACTTTAGCTCTGTTTGTTTCAGTGCTTGTACTTACTCCGAAAGCTCAGTGCTGGGATTCAAAAACCAAGCAGTCAGTGCATGAGATTTAACTATGACGGTGAGCCTGTACTGTTTGTTTCACCCACAGTGGAAGGGCTATATGGAAAGTAAATCTACCCTCAAGACATGTATTTATGTGACAGTGACACCTTGAGGCTTTTGAAGGTAAATGCTGCAGTTGTTCCCCACCCAGCATTAATCCCAACTATTCTATCTCATCAACTGCTTTATTAATACAGTCAGTTCAGTTTAATTTGGCCGATGCTCAAAGAAAAACTGTTGGCACTGTTACAGTTTAACTTTGAATTGGTATATGAATTTCCCCTTAGAAATCCTTAGTCTTTGTTTGTCTAAGGTGTTTCTTTTAGAAAAAGTAACTTTTAAGTTGTTAACTGTGTCCATGCCTTTCTCTTTTTAGGTTAACTGAAATTCAACAATGGATATCTACGACCCCCAGACCCTTGGGATAATGGTGTTTGGTGGATTCATGGTGATCTCTGCCCTTGGGATTGCTCTTGTCTCAACCTTCTCCATGAAGGAGACCTCTTACGAGGAGGCCCTGGCTAAACAACGCAGAGAGTTGGGTAAGACGCAGTCCACTCGCTCTGAGAAAAAGAAGAAAGACAAAGTAGCTGAGAAGAAAAGCCGTGGAAAGAAGAAAGAAGAAAAGCCCAATGGAAAGATCCCAGAGCCTGAAAAAATTCAAGAGGAAGCTGAAGCTGACACAATCATTGAGCCTGCTGCAGTGCCACTTGTAGCTGCTGCTCCTGCCCCCGCCCCCGAGCCCGTCCCTGCTGTGGAGGTCAAACCAACTGCAGTCCCAGCAGACACCCAGCCCAAGCCGGAACCAAGCCCAGCTCTTACTGAGGCTTCGCCCGCACCCTCACCTAAAGAGAAAAAGAAGAAGAAGGTGGCTAAGGTCGAGCCTGCCTCTACCCAGTCAACTCCAGTCGTGGCTGCCCCTGCACCGGTCAAGTCCTCCACAGTCCCTGCATCCACCTCGGCCCCTGTGTCTGCCCAGACAAAAGCAACCCCTGCATCTGCCACAGCCAAGTCTGCCCCTTCCTCAAATAAGTCTGCCTCTGCATCAGTTAAGTCTGCATCTGCCCCTGCCCCGGGCAAATCTGCCCCTGCACCAGCCAAGTCTGCTGCAGCCCCAGCCAAGTCTTCATCAGCTCCATCCAAAACTACCCCAGTGCTGGAGGCTGTCACTAAAGAAGTTCCAGTGATGGCGGTGCCCCCTGTAGGATCTCAGCAGGCTCCTGCTGTTACTGGAAAAGGACAGGAGCCCAAGAAGAAAGCCTCTAAGAAAAAGAGTGAGCCTGGTAAGCACATCTGTTTTAAAGATAGATTTTTAGCAGTTTGCAGTGTGCATTTCTATTTATCATGAAAAGGGTAAAACAAGATATTTTTATTGAATGGTTATTAAAGTTAAAGTTAAACTACAGATAATCTCATCTCGGCCTGAGAAGAGCATAATACACATAGCATTTCAGTCTTCAGAATCTGGCCTGTAGAGTGCTTGACCAAGGTCCTGAGGGCTGTCACATAAGCACATTTCAATTGTGGCCACAAAGCCAAAATTGCAGCACAGCTCTGCACCATCTTTAGGTTATTGACAACTTTCCCTTAGTTAAATTTCACTATTCTTACACTGATAGTTGAGGCTTTATACACTAATAATTTAATTGCATTTGTTTTGGAAAAGATGCCAGTCTGATCAGATATTGCTCCCCGTTAATCCATTTGTCATTCATTTGATACACAGGATTGCTGTTATGTATGACGTGTAGTTGGGACCTTGATGTTGTCATCTGTGTTTATCAAAAGTCTCTACACTTACCCATAAACCCTTCTCTGCATATCAAGGGCCGAAGTCACTTTAGTCTTATCAATATGTTTATCCACTGGAACCATTGTTGATAAACTTTGATCACTTTGACCTGGAGCTGGTTGTTTTGGCAGGAACTACATTAGCCATAACACTTGTGATAGTGCCCAGACATGAATATTTGGAGGTGGAGAAAGGGGCATGTCTGTATAGTTGAGTTGCACACGCCCATGCTCACAATCTCGGGCAGTAATACCCTGTCAGGGCTGATGAACTTCCAGCTGTGTATCCGTGGAAACTAGTGCCAATGTCATATGTGGGTAATGTCTGGCACTTAGCTCTGGAGGGCATAGAGCACGCCAGCTTGTCCAAACACCACTGCCCTGTTTTGTTAGCTGACAAAGGCTCTCAGTGCCCTGACAATGGGTAGGGAGGGGGGTGGGGCTCTCCCTTGCCTGAGGCTTGTCTCCGCCTGGTGCCACAGTGCCCCACCGTTTTGCCATCCGAAGCTGCCCGGAGCCCCAGACCCATAGGACAAGTCACAACCTTGTCCTTTTCCTGCGTCAGTGTGGGAATTCAGACTTCACTGTGACCGACTCATGCACTTCAAACCGTCTTGCTTTTTAGTTTTAAATACATTCTGAATACCTTATCTTATGTTATTGTGTGCTTCATTGAAATGTTCTGTGTCTTTAGCGGCAGCTGTGGATTCTGCAGATGCTCCGCTGTACCTGCCCTACAAGACTCTGGTGTCCACCATCAGTAGCATGCCATTCAGTGAAGCAGAGGCCCATAGGCTCATCGAGATCCTCTCTGAGAAAGCTGGCATCATTCAGGACACTTGGCACACGGTATGGGACACTGCAGTCAATGACCGAGCAAAAAGACACCTGTTAGACTAAGCTTGAGTGTTCATGCACTTTAAAATTTAATATACGCACAAAAGACCAACTTAATTTTTGCTATCTGTCTGTGCGTGTGTGTTTTCAGGCCACTCAGAAAGGAGACCCAGTGGCCATACTGAAGAAACAACTGGAGGAGAAGGAGAAACAGCTGGCAGAACAACAAGAGGATGCCTCTACAGCAAAGCACCGCATCAGAGAACTCACAAAGGTTAGACAAGAGCCTCTCGAGTCACTTAAAAAGCAGATAGTGCCAACATCCTACCACAAAAACGTCAACTGATCTTTCGCCACCATGGCACCACTATGAGACTTTAATACTCATTATATTAAACAACTGAATGAAAACCTTTGCCAATTTAGATATTGTCTGCTATTGAGGTGTTAAGTCCAGCTTGGCCTGAAGGTGGCAGCAGATGAAAACATAGTAATCTTCCCACTACACTCACAACAGATATTACATGACATGAGTCACATATGTTATGTAACATCTCATCAGCCTATGGGTGGCAGTACATCAATGGTCAAAATCTAGTATGTAGTATGAATTTGTCTGTCCTGTATAAAAACTAAAATAAAGGCCAGGGTGGTATCATATTATTTGAGTACTCCTGCTGACCTTGATTATCATCAGCAAATTTCACAGAAATCACATTTTATTACTTTTCACATTTTCTTGTTCCAAACTAAGTGTTTTGTCATCACATTTGGATTAGAGGAAAAACAGCCATATCTGCAGACACATTAGCATGAATCTGAATCTGTTAACAGGACCTGTCTGCTGAGAAGTCCAAGGTGGCCAGTGTGGAGACGAGACTGAGCTCCCAGCTGAGTAAGAGGCAGCAAGAAATGAACGCTCTGCAAGATAGCATGAAGGCCAGTAACCAGGACCATGTAACCACAACCCAGAAGCTTAATGCAAAGGTCAGCTCTCTTACACAATTACTACAGTTCAGATTTTGTTGTTTTGTTGACCTCCTGATGACCTGACTGCTAATTAGTTAAAATGTTAGTTGAAAAAAAATTTGTTGAACTGCTGTTTATTTTTTTATTTGATGGAAAGCAGCTGTCCAAAGTGCAACATGGCAGTTATTTTTAAAGGAAAGATGTCTTCATTATTTTTTACAGATCCTCAGCCTGCAGGACCAGCTGGAAAATGGCCCCAATGCCCAGCTGGCCCGTCTACAGCAGGAGAACAAGATTCTCCGTGATGCTCTCAACCAGGCCACCAGTCAGGCTGAGAGCAAGTAAGTAATTCCCTCTAACATTGAACAAGCAGTGATTCATAATGCCAGGCCTCTTAACTCTTTATTCTCATACTAATAGAAGTGACTATTGAGTACAGTTTGTAGACATTCTAATGCATGTTTGTACCCGACCTAAAGGTTGGCTCATACTTTTGTGAGGCCCTTACTCTCTCTGTCTCTCCCTCTGCGTCTCTCTTTCATCCTTCATCCATCCTCAGACAAAATGCGGAGATGGCCAAGCTGCGTCAGGAATGCACAAAGTTAACCAAGGAACTTGGAGAGAAGACAGACAGTCTGCTTGCCGATGAGCACACCAGAAAAGAGCTGGAGGCTAAGGTCTCCGCTACTGAGGCGCAGCTCTCCCTGCTGCAGGTTAGCCTGGCTTTTGGGAACACCACAACGTCAATGTCATAAATTATGCTAGACATGATCAAGTGTGCAAAGTGTGCACCATATGCAAACAATTTTATTCCAATCTTTTTTTCTTGGTGCCAGTTAGTCTCCACAAAATGCAAGCCTAGACCTGTCCCACATCGCCCCCCAACCCCCTAATGTTATGTGAAGTTTAATTGCTATGTAATCATAGACCTCAGGGCTGTGCAGGAATGCAGCCATACTATAATGTGGCTGCAGGGAGAACGCTTCATGCTCCAGCTGGAATGTGTGCATGTCCAAGCACCTCTCATCTCCTCTCCAGCCCTCCAGCCCCACCTAGCTGTAAAGGGGCAGGGATAGTCGGGTGCTATTTGCAACACGTAGCTATTAGATAGCGACAGCAACACGGTCTCTTACTGTTGGAATGCTGTAGTTCTGAACTATTAGGTGGTGAGGAGCAAATGAGTCATCACTTCATGACAGTTTAATCATTTACTACGGTCCCACACGAGCAGGTTAAGGTCTTTAAACACGTTATGCAATGCCTCAGGGCATCAGTCAATATATTATACATATGCTCAAATGATGCACAACATTAGTTTTCCTGATATCTTTCTAGTGAATTCTGGTGCCTTTGTACAATTTGTGTGTTTCTAGACTGATCAGCATTCAATTGTCATCAATAATAGGTTGCTTTGACTGAATCCGTTTTAGGGGCACAGACAGTGTAACCATCTCTAAAGCACTCCTTCAAAGACACTTCCTTTGCTATGCATTGCTTGATATGCTGTTCAAATGTTTTATTATTATTAGTATTTGTATTTTCTTATTTTTCTTTACACAGCTTCAACCCTAAAGATAATCTGATTGTTGCATAGTTGGATTATCTGCCAATATTCTGTGATGTTTTTTCATCCCAATTTCTGAAAAAACTTTTAAGGATACCTTATAGAGATGGGACACGGTCCACATGCACTAGTATGGCATTTTGAATAAATGTTATCTATGTGAGTCGTTGCTGCCCCCTGCTGTGTAACAAACATGTTGATCAATTTTGTTGTCAGGCCAGCCATTTGGAGAGCAAGCAGGCGTTACAGAGGAAATTGGAGGAGGTGTGCGAGGAGCTCCGAACAACACAGAGCAGAAACGGCAGCCTGCAGGCCACTTTGGACCAGACCCAGCAGGACAGCAGCTCACTGTCAGGTCAGAGAATGGGGGAACACAGGCTTAATGGTTGCCAGATGTTAAGACATAATGTTTCACTTTTGAGCTATGGGAAATGGGAACAGTGGTTGTACCACAGAATATAAAATAGGGGGTAGTGAGTGCTGTGTTTTGATAGTGATCTTTGTCACTGCAGAGTTGCAGGTACGCATTGAGAGATTGGAGGCTGAGATCAGGGAGCGCTCTACTCAGCTGGAGGAGACGCAGGCAGAGAAAATCCAGCTTGAACAGCAGCTGGCTTCTATCAACTCACTGCTGGAGGCCAGTCAGACCAAAAAGGAGGAGGATAGCAATCAGGTAGGACATAAATGGTCAGCTCGACGGTTTCTTTTAACTGGCCAGACCCCTGACCAGACATGATCCCCTCTAAGAATGTTTGTCATGTCTGATTCTTCAGGAAAATGCTGCAGAACTGGAACAGCTAAAGCTCAGGTAAGTGTTTGTGCATCCTCTCTTCAGAGTCAGCATCACATCCAGAGTTGTTCTGTTGATTGAATGAAATGCTTTGCCACCATGCAGCCTCCAGGAGAGAGACAACCAGCTGAGCACTCTTCAGGATGAACTGAAGCAACTGCAGGTGATGCAGGAAGCTGCTGTAAATGTTAAGAATCTGTTGTTTGATCTTTTACCAAATAGTGTCACTTTGTAATTGCTCAGGAGAAATATATACATTGTATTCACACAAAGATGCGGAGAGTGGCACTGCTAATCACAAGTAATCTGCTGTTTTAACAGGAGAACAACATTGTTGAGCTAGAGCAAAGAAATACGAGGTATTGTGCTCTTTACTGTCCTCCTCAAATCCGTCCTACATCTTTGTTAGTTCTGTGCCTATGTATAGTTAATCCAAACTCTGTCCCTTCAGTGAGGATGCCAATCTTATAGCATCACTTCAGGATGAACTTAAAAACCTCAAAGAAGAGATGGTGCAACTCAAAAACACACCAGTAAGTGCACCTGTTGATACGCTGCATGTTTCTGCGCTTCAGAACAAAACATTATCTCTGTGACTCATTTGCATGTCCGCTCTGTTTCAGCAGTCAGATAACTCTACAGAGCTCGGATTACTACAGAACAGGTAAATGAGACTTTGAATATGAAAATGGGTCAATCTCACATCTTGCCAGTTCTGTTATAGATGTCTGTTTGTCTATTTTATGGCTAGTCTGACTGAGAAGGATGCCCTTGTCACATCAATACAAGAGGAGCTGAGAGAAGTGAAAGAAAAGCAGACAAATGATGCAGTAAGGCTCTCTTTACACACTAGCAGCTCATCAATTCAGACTGATTTGCTCTGTCACCTTTCTGATAATGTCATCCATTGTTTTAGCAGAATGTTATGGCAGAACTGACAGCTTTTCAAACTGAAACCAAAACAACTCTACAGACGCTCTTCCCACAGATATCTGTAGAGACAGAACAGGTAGGAAAAACAGATTTCACAAAAGGAGAAGCTGACAGACTTTTATTGTTAAAGATTTTGATCATTATTCTGTCAAATTACGTGCGCATGAATTATGGATGTCTATTTTTCTCCTCCCTTAGTCCAACTGGTTACAAGTATTTACGCAGAAAGCTCAGGAGGCTCTGAGCCAGCAGAGCCAGGAGCCGGAGTCCAGCACAGCACTGCCTGTAAGCCACAGTTCTATACTGCTAGCTACATGCACTGCTTTGAATTAGGCCAGAAGAAGACATTCTCAATGTGTTATTTCAGGAGTTGCTCGAGAAATTGAAGGAGGCTGAGGAGAGCCATAGCACACTGCAGGCTGAATGTGATCAGTACAGGACGGTTCTGGCTGAAACGGTAAGCAAATGAAATAAATTAAAGTGTACACTGTAGGTGAGTTGAGTGAACATGGATTATATTACAACTAATTGTATCCTCTTTCCCTTCTTTAGGAAGGAATGCTGAAACATCTGCAGAAGAGTGTAGAGGAAGAGGAGCTGGTATGGAAGTCCAAGATGGCCAACTCAGAGGAACAGCTGAGGGTGGCAAGTTATAATACCTCCTTAAAAATCAGACATTTATTCACCATTTATGCGTGCCCCTTCCCTAATTTTATTTATTTTTTTAAACCTGTCAACTGTCCCTCTCACACATTACCAGGCTGAGGAGAAGGCCAGCAAACTGGAGGCAGAAAACCAAAGTGTAGAACAGGTGGGGATTCGTCCACATTTGCTTGAGCTAAGCTAGCAGGTTAAAAAGGTCTGCTGCCATCTAAATCTGTTTATTTGGATTTTCTCTGCAGTTGAAGGAGCAGATGATGCTTCTGGAAGCCCAGCTGGAGAAGCAGTCAGACAACCAGGGGGCCGCAGAGGAGATGGAGCAGGTATGTGTAGAGGTTTAAATCACTGGAGCTGGAACTGCTGCAATTATGTTTATTCAATTAAATGAAAGGGGTCGATGCAAAGACTCTGCAATCCATACTCTGAGCTTTTAATGGAATCTTAAAAATATTATACATGTCACACATTTAGATGTATTATGGTGCATTTACAACCAAACCTGTCTGACAGCTGTTCATGTCTGCTGTGTTCTGTATTCAGCTGAAGCTGCAGCTCTCAGAGTGTCAGAGCCAGCTGGATTTGGCCCAGAAGGAGTCCCAGGCACACAAGGAGGAGCTTGCACAGGTGACGTCACTGACTTAACCTGCTTTCCCAGCCTGAAGACAATACTTACACATTCATATAGTGTTAATGAAGTGCTATTTATGAGATGTCAAGGAGTTTATGTAAATCATTCCTTAACCTACAAAACCAACAAGGAATGCTCTCAGTGACACAAAGGTGATTCGTGGATGAGAAGTTATATAACTGGTGGCTATCGACGACTTCCTGTTTCAGGTCAGAGAGCAGCTGGGCGAGATCACGATGCGGGCTCAACAAGAACAGAATGGCCTTGCTGACGCTCAACCCAGTCAGGTCAGGGTGCAAAGGTCACAAGGCACCCTTCACTTCCTGTCAGAGAGTACTGGACAGTGTCGAGGATATTTCTCCCAAAATCTGGTTTCTTCAGATTTATTTGTTTTAAATCACCTCTCAAACGAGCCACATTCAATTGAATAGAAAATCCCAAAAATACGTTTATCTATTTGTTGTTCTGTATTTCTAGAAATAATTTCTTGTTTGGTTTAATATATGAGAACCAAGGATGTGGCCACAGCACACAGATACTGGCTAACGGATGACTGATAAAAGAAGAGCTGTATTTCCAGTCTGTCCAGTTCTCCTCTGACACAGCTGCTGTTTATGCTAACAACTGTTTGCATTGACTGAGTGGATACGACTCTAACCACCGCTCTCTTTCACCTTTTTCGGCATGCTCACTTCTCCTCTTTTGTTTTCAGATATGTGTTTGTATGTTTTCTTAACCCCAACAGTATTTTTGTGTTCAGTCTTAGGCTGTCTGAGAGGCAACTAACTTGGCACACAGGTCGAGCAGTGTTTTTGTGTGTGTGTGTGTGTGTGTGTGTGTGTGTGTGTGTGAGGAGATACCTCACAAAGGAACAAACGCCTCTAGTTTATCAGAACACAGCCATGCACATAAACCCTACTGAGAAAGATGGGACGTCGTCATCATCACATCTGTTATGGGAGACTGTGGATATTGTTACAGTGAGCCACATGGAAATCAGACAGTGTGTAATCAGTTCTGCCTGTTGTTGTGGCTTCTTCATCTTGTTTCCCAGAGGACACACTCACACACACACACTGCTATGGGAATGTATGAATATGCGGCCCAGACCACCTCTGAATGTGGTCTGTGTGTCCTGTCCACTTGATCATTGCGGCTTTGTGCAAAAGGAATTTAGACTGAAATGTTATACTCACGACAGTGATCTCAGATGGTGGTACATTGCATGCATTTCTCTCTGCATGCTTTACCTTGTGCTGCTGCAGCCTGTATGTATTTGACAGCATTTAATTAAGACTTG
>OMLP01045976.1:35738-76753 GCA_900302685.1 Spondyliosoma cantharus
TGTGTGTGTGTGTGTGTGTGTGTGCGTGTGTGTGTGTGTGTGTGTGTGTGTGTGTGTGTAGTGCTACTGCTTGGGCGCAGGAATGTTCACATAGACACGTGTGTTAGCCATTTGTCTGTGTGTATTTATTGTGTGCGTGTGCCTTTTTTGTTTGCGATCAGGTACGGAACGAGTTGAGTCAGTCGGCTGAGAAGCTGCACGAGGAGGTGGCTCAGAGGCAGCAGCTCTCAGAAGAGTTTGAGCAGGTAGCAGCCATCGTCAATATACACTATTATTTTTAGTCTTGCCACACACGAGGTGGTTAATAATCTTTTGGTAGATTAAATCAGTGTGTGTGTTGTGACCCTTCAGGCCCAAAAGACTATAACAGAACTTCAGGCTCAGCTGGATCTTCTGAAGGATTCTGCGGAGTCGCCTCAAGCTGACACAGAAGATCTTGCACAGCTCAAGGTGGGGTAACAAATGACACCCAGAATCCAAACATTTGACTGAAATGAATGCTCTAAATTTTTAGTCAGGCTTGGATTATTATACATCTTAGTGAAGCAGGTGGTCCTGCCCCTAATGGGAAGGAAACATACCGTACTTCTCAGCTTGAGAGTTAAACAATGTGATGTGAAAATTATGGAGAGATTTGATTTTCTCCAACAGGTGTTCAATGTATCTAAAACAACAACACACAAACAAAACTCATCCTCACTTGATTCATGGAGGCTCAAATGTTCAGTATCACATTTTAAAAAAATTAGACATTAAATTAATAATAGAAATTTAAAAATGAAAATGAATAACCACTTTATTTTAACAATAAATCTTTATTTTTCTCAACAAACTCATTTGACCCTTTGAATGCTTGAACGGTCATTCACTTAACTGACTCTTCTCCATTTGTCTAGATTGACAGATAAGCACTTTGTGACAGAAAGTGGCACTGTGAAGTTAAGACTTTGAATATTGAAATGACCTGCAATTAACTCTTTTGTTGTGTACAGTATCGGAAAGAACTGATCTTTTAACCCTAACCCTTAATGTTAAATGCTTTGGATCTCAATAATTGAGTCATTTTTGATTGGAGTTTTGACCTAATGCTTCTCCTCTGCTGTTGGAGCAGGAGCGCCTGGAGAAGGAGAAGAAGCTGTCCAAAGACCTGGGCCAGGCAGCCACCAAGCTCCAGCAGCTTCTTAAAGCCACTCAGGAGCAGCTGACCAAAGAGAGAGACACAGTGAGAACACTACAGGAGCACCTGGAAGGACCGGTGAGACAACATAAACGCACTTTATGAGCTCAAATTGTTTTAGCGCAACTGTCACTAATCTTTATCTTACCTCTGTTTTTCAAGGAGGAATATGTGGAGCTGAAGGAAGGAACATCCGTCTGAGAGGAAGTTCACTGCAGACACTACAAAAAAAACTGCCAAATATGCCTTATGATTACCATAGTTATGCATTCCAAAACTATTTCTTTCTTGTACTGTAGTTGATTGCATTTGTTGCAACTGTAGGAATCAATTGTTTGATATGAACATTTCAAAGATTAGAGGAGAGACTCCTGCTACAATCTTTATTGATACCCACATTCCATTAACAATTCTGGCTATGTCAGAAGTTATTTATCCCCCTGCCTTATATTGCAAACATTTCCCCATAGTTCAGTGTTAAAAAGGGAAACCGATTGTACGTCAAACGTACATCAACCTGTGCAATTACTTTGTATGTCTTTTCTATGTGGTTGAATGATGGGAAGATTTCATGGTTCAATGTTTCATTACGTTTAAGGGCCTGCTTTCTTCTGTAGCTGGCTGCCAATAACACACATCAAATTTGTATGAATGAATAAACTACAGTGTAGCTCTATGCATCTGTGTTCTGTGTCCATGTCACAGTTTATGTAAACCTGCAGTGAATGCTAGGAGGAAGCCAATTAAAAATTGGTTAGATTTTGACATACTTTGATATCGGTTTGACCGGTTTGAATCTGGATGTTGTGTCAACCTCATTACTCTAATGGCCTCATGAGTAATCTATAATTTCAAAATGTTTGTTACCCTGCCAGGGGAAAAAGCAGTTGGCATAAACCTATTACAGGAAGGGCAGAGAACAAGAAGTATTGCCACACGGTATGTTATCTTTCAGCAAAATGTAAGGCTATCACGACTTGTTTTCTAAAGTTTGTTAACAAGGTGGCATTGCATTACTTATAAAAGCTTGACACAGTCAGGCTTAGATTGCATCTGGTTGTTGGCGCAAGGAAGTGTATTACAAGATGGAGCTGGCTTGTGGATTTTTATAACAGCCATTTATGGTAATGTTTTGGATGTGATCTGACATTTTCAGTAACCCCTTCTCTCAACACACCCTGTTGGTAAGATGAAACCTCAAGATGGCTGAAATTGAAACAACTTAATTTAGTTCCCATAAATTTCACACTCGGATTTTATGCACATTGAAAGGTGTCAGGTGTATGTGTCACTCACATGCACCAGGAACACATAATAGCATGCCCACATGGGGAATACTCAAAGCAAAAGATACAAAAATGCACTTGTATAATACAAGTGAAACAAAAGTTGCCATATAAAAGAAACTCAAAGTAATGGATTAGTCCAACAGTGTTCGCTTGTGAACATAAAACTGTTCTAAGCAACTCATAGCATGTAATGAATAGTTCTGCATTTTGGAAAATGCTGTCGATCATTTTCTCGCTGAGATGTAGGTGAAAAGATTGATATCAATTTTATGTTTTAACGGTGAATATGAAACTGCAGCCAGCTAGCTTAGCAGAGCATAAGAAGGAAGAAATACACACCCCTAAAGTTCACAAATTGACACCTTTACTGTGTAAAAATTAATATCGCGTACAGAAAATTTACTGTCACAAGTCAACGTTTCACTAGGGGTTTTATATTTATTTTACATTCTGATGTGTATGTATCAATCTTATCAAGACAGCAATTAAGCGTATTTCAGAGTAAGTAAAACTATTTTCATTCATTCTATTTAATTTATGGCACTAATATCACATAAACATGTCAAATATTTCTTGTGGTTACATTTTTAAGAAGCACATCTGAGTCTCACCCCCAACTTGTTAAACACTGATGCTTTGGGATGGCATCCGACCCCGCAGAGTTGGGAGTGAGATTCAAAAATCTTTGAGGCAGAGGGGGTGGAATACGAAGGGGAGAATTTAATTTTATGAAAATGCAATTTTTTTTGCAACTGAACACAAGTTGTGAGTTGTTTTAAGAACTCTGTTTTATAGTCCCATAAGAAGTTACTATATTTCTAGTATACAAATGTATTATGGGTAGAATCACTTGCAGTCCTTGGTTTAATTTAAGATACAGTTTAAATCCTGGGTTTATCCAACCCCCAGCGACCTGTCAACCAAAACCTTTACCCATACTTTCTGAAAGGGTCGGTTTTCACCTTATAACCAGACACCAACAGTAAATCTGGATTCAAATGTAAAATGACAGTTTTGCTAAATTTCTTATGGCATCACTAGTAGGAAACACTTTGCTAATCACGAAACAATTTAAAAAAAAATAAAAAATGGAGATATGATAGAATAAAAGCCAATAGTGTGGTTCCATGTAAAATTATCTCAGGACTGATGATTGATTTGTGGGCCAAAGTTGATAATGGCACCTAACTAGGACAAAATGCTCTGTAAAAAAAAACAAAAAACACAACACACAAAAAAATACAATCAGTGTGCTAAAACCATATTCTCTCACTGGTAAATCACATCAATTTGAGTCCAAAAAAAAAAAAAAAAAAGAGTTAGTTGCATTGTATTTATTTGATAACAGATTGACAAATGCAGCATTTACAGTTAACTTGTTTTTCCCCCCTTTTGTAAAAGTTGTCTAGCCAAAAGAAAAAGGAAAGGTTTGAAATGAATTTACATGCCCAGCTATTTTGAACTAATAAACTCTACTATGGTGTGCATTGGGATGATTTACAGAATACAGTCATGTGCAGTGAACACGTCAGTGGTAACCAAACCATAAAGGAAGACAAATGGTGTACACTGGGATTGAAAGAGTATCCATGTATATAAAAAAACACTAAACTACTGATTCGAGAAATATAAATTTGTCTAGCGACAGACAATAGTATCCTATGGATAAGTCAAAGAATGAATACAATGATAGAGTGGTATAACTGGTGGGTTTTGTGGGAGATGTTTGCGTTAAACTATTCTAATTCAATCCAGAGGCCAACTCTTCCCTTCAAGCTTTGTTGATCCAATCCAAGAACACAGTCAATTTGGAAACTTTGCCATTAGCCTGTTGCCCTTTTAACTGAACATGTCAACAACAAAAAAAAAAAAATCAAGGGAAAGACCGTTTGATGGCGATGCTGTTGAATGGAATCAGTGATGGCCTCCTTTATGATCATCACAATGACACGACACACCCTCGAGACTGATGATGCCTTTCCCCAGCTTTTCTGCAAAAGATGCCCGGTTGACGCAGTCCGCCTTTTCAGTCATCTCGATGTTATGTTTGATACCTGTTGGAAACATACAACAGGAACTTAAAAAAGGACACACACACCCAGTGTAATTTGAACTCTAGAGGCATCAACGTTTAGGAAAGTCTCATTAATGAAAAAAAAACACCTACTTCCCACGCATTTCTTTATAGCATCTTTTGAGGCAGCGTAGCACATTTTATCTTTGATGCCTGCGTTTTCAGAGCACCTGATATGAAGAGAAATCATTTACCAAGTGTCCCAACAACAAAGCACACGCACAAGAATATGCATCCTTAAAAAAGTTGAAACCATGATTGAATCGCTAGTTCTTCTTTATAGCCTGCATTCAGTTGAGGATGCAGGTGTATTTATGATTTAAATCACAGTACGGGGACCTACCATGTCAAAAAGACCAGTTCTTGTTTGTTTCTGCATTCCTTGGTGTCGAAGTGGCAGTCATACAATATGTAGCAGCATTCTTCGTCCTGCATCATTTCCTGGAATAAAGAGAAGCCATCCTTGCCCTCCCCAGCCAGTTGTTCCTCGCAGAAACATTTAGACACGTCGATGCTGCCATCCTTGATGGTAAACACCACGAGTCTGATGCGCTTCATGTGATCGGCATCACTCTTCACAAGTCTCATTTCTTCGCAGATATCCTTCGCCTTGTCGGTGCATTTCACTCCAGACGTCTGTTTGTAGAAAGAATAACAAATAACTAAAATATTAGTTATCGTCATAATTGTTGACGGTTAACGGTTGACGGCACCCTTTTAAGTTAATTAACGCCTTAAGACAGGACACAAAAAAACAGTTAAAATTGCCTTCATAACTTACATTCACTTAACTTTACAATTGCATAAGATTCTTTTTTATGAACCATAAATCTTATTCTAGAGTCGATGGAAAATGGATGAATTTTATTATTTTTTTTAAACTGACAATGCAACTATTTCTTATGAAGAGTACTCCCTACCATTCATGCGGCTTAGTGAGTTGAGCACCAAGTGTAATTTACAAAGAAAACTAAATTTGAGCATGATAGACTCTGTTGACTTTTTCAGCCTTAGCTCATATTTGAGCAAATGTTGTTCACTTGTACTTCGGTGCATAAAACAGAACCAACCAAAAAACAAAACAGGAAGTAACAGGAAGTTCTTCAAAACTAGACATTGAGGAGAAGCAGTGAAATGAGCAAATATTCCTCCAGTGTTTCGCAGCATCTTGCTGTGGGTGTAGCCAACCCTATGCGTTTAAGGCTTTGGCGTCTGTCACATTCCAGTCATTGTGGAACAAGTTAGCACAAGAAAGACCGCCCCAGGGGATTCTCAGAACAAGTTCAAGCACAAACAAAGCTCCCTCCATTTTGGAGACAAAACCACACCTTTAACAAGCCCTTTTTAAAATCTACAGCCTCTTTTCACAGAGCAAAACATTTCCTCTCAGCAAAAGCAAAATCAAAATCAAAAGGAATCTTCTAAAGATGCTGAAAACTAGACATCACTGACTTCACACATTTTTGCACATGTTGTTGAAATAAAGACATGGCACTAAATTACATGTCCTGTGGATCACCCAGATCACGAAGAGGAAGTTCTTAACCGACACAGGTCAACCAAGCTGATTTTCCCTGTGAGAGCTACTCACCATTCTTGCTTCTGATGTGTGAAGGAAGCAGCCAGCAGAGAAAATGGCAGCAGTCAAATTGCTGATGGTTCATAAAGAAGGAGAGCAGGTTGACTCATAGAGGAGGAGCCGGGATAAATGTGCACACCTCCAACAGTAGGCCCACCCACTTTTTCCCAGGTGTGTCACAGTTTCAGCTGCAACCTCTGAATTTGTATTTAATCAAATTACATTTGAAGCCGAAGTCTCAATGGATATTGCCTGGGTCAATAAAAACATGTTTGTCACCCTCCACGTCTTTCTACGTTCAGTAGATGTAGAGATCTTCCCATTTTTCGGAAAAACCCCAGGTGAGCTCGAACCTGTCGTGGGTGTGGGCGGCACACAACGCCCTTATACGGAGAAGAAACCTGTCCAGATTTGTCAAGTCATCTGCTGCTGAGATGCTCCTCAGTGGCCTTATAAGGTAAAAGAGAGAGCACAGATGTTACACAAGGATTTATCCTTCTACCTGAGGTGTGATGTTTCACCTTCACCAGATTCCAAGTCATAGTCAATAGTTGGATGTGCATAACTTGATTAGTGTCAATGGAATCCCATAATAGACGCGCCATTTTATGTTTCAGACACACTTTAACCACCTAAAAGGGGACTAATCTGGACCTAGATTAGTCAGTTGTTGTTTTTTTCAGTCACGTTCTGTGAAGACATGATGAATCAGTGTGGTTTAAATGATTCACAAAACGTAACTGTGGTGCAGATTCAGTGCAGTCAGTACATCTTTATTCATATAGCCAAAAAGCACAATCACAATGTCTCAGTTGGCATTGCAATCTGTACAGTGAACAACATTCTCTGACCTTAGACCCTTCATTCAGGTAAGGAAAAAACAAAACGAAAACAGTGCAGTGCAGTGGGATAGTGCAATAGAAAATCACAGAGTATACACATTCCACTGACAGGAAATCTGATACGAATAAATTCTAATAAACATTAAAGAAGTCTGTGGATCCAGCAGGACGACTGAACAGGCCAGGGCATCAGCAGGCTGTGTCCAAGCCACACAACCTCCTGGAAGAGGACAGGCCACACAAGATGCTTAGCCAAAAATATCACAATGTAACAAGATTTAGACTTTACAAAAGTACAGATAAGAGGACGTTGTAAAACAGAAACCCGGTAAACAAAAATAAGACTAGGAACAGATTGGAACTTCTCTATAAAGATCAGGGGTGTAGCTAGTTACTTGGGGCCCAGTTCACAGGAGGGGAACCTCTGCCTTCTGCGACTTTACTCTGGTCGTATACAGCCCAGTTACACTTTACATGTGTTGTGGCCAAAAGGGCATATCAACATCTCTAAATGTCATTTCATGTTCACATGTTTTGTGAATGTTATTTGAGTTGACAATTGGTAATCTTGCCTGTTAAACGGCTCATTTCATGGTGATACAAATAAAATGAGTGTATCCCAGTATCTGTCTGGGATATGTGTCATTGTACCTGGCAACCCAGCCTGGAGGCAAAGATGACTATGCACAAACAACCCAGCGTGACGACTGTTGGTCGACCCGAGGATTGCTCATTCCCTCCACTCACTTTGTCTCTGAAAATGGACGAAACCAGTGCGAAAAAGAAGAAATATTTTTCCAAATTTCACTTAACTTGTTGCAGGAATTTCCAATTTATTTAGATGTGTCTCCTGTCTCACCTGTGCATTTTTCTTTGCTTGACCTGTTTGATAGTGTAAGCACACCAGCTGTAGCTCAGTGGGTAGAGCCGTTCGATCAATGATTGGAAGGTCACTCGTTCGATTCCAGGCTCCCCTGGGCAGGACTGAGCTACATGCTGAAGTATCCTTGAGCAAGATACTGAACCCCAAAACTGCTCCTGATCTGCCATCAGTAAGGGTCCTGCAATGAAATGGCGACTCATTCAGAGGTGTATCCTGGCCTTCGCCCAACCAGTCACTGGGAGAGGCTCCACTAATCCCCCTGAAAAAGGGGGACAACAACATCACCGCAACCCCGTGAGGGAAAAAGCGGCTAGAAAACGAAACGAATCTTATTTTAGATTATACAGTTCTAAATCTGTCCTTTTGATGGAGATTTTAGCCCACAACAAACACTGCAGACTCTCTGCTTCAGCTTCACAGTGGCTGTGTGTCCTCTGTGATTGGTGGTTTTCAGACAGTCAGATTCCTGCCCCACATCCGGACTAGTTTCTGTTCCATAATGCAGCACACTAGATGTCCGATCTGCTCCGACTGGCAGTGCAAGCACAGATATCTGTGACTTAAAAAGAAAACCAGAAACATAATCTTTCGCCTGTCGACTAGGTGAGTGGAGTGTGTTTAACATAAGTATTATATGTAGCTACAGGAAGCCATCTTTTGGTGGCTTTTTTGAGCTATACCATCATAACTGTGGCAAAGTCTGCCTACAAGAGCTAATGGTAGCCAGCAGCAGCTTCTCAGAGCAGTTAAAGGGGAAATGCACCCCCGAACCACACAGAACAGGAAATGGCTGCTGCATAACTCTGTCAGTCGAAACTTCATGCTGCTGCAAGCACATTTCAGGTTTGGCCACAACCTGGTCAGTGACGTCAAAGTAGCAAACACAAATCTATGAGAAATCTGACATCTGCTGGTAGATTACAGGCACTGAATCGTCCATCTGAGCTTGGGTTTTGTAACATGTGAAGGCTTGTTGACTGGTCATTGGTATGTGTAAAGACTTAAATTTGTGTATGAAAAAGAAAAGACAGTCAAGAGAAAACATAGAGCAAATGAAACCAATTCTGAAAATGGCAATTGAACTGATGATCTAAAGAAGAGGTTTGTTTTCAGAGCGACACAGAAATGATAATACCTAATTACATTGAACTCTGATTCCAAAAACCTGTGGACGCCGCATAGAACATAAATAATCATCATTTTCGACACACACTCAATGGAAAGCTACGACGGAGTATTAGGGCCAGACTAAGAGAAAAAAATATTTTATTTTTTTTGGAAATTACTAGAATAAAGTCATAATATCAGGTCTACGAGAATAAAGCCGTAACATTACGAGAATAAAGTCGTAACATTACGAGAATAAAGTCATAATATTACGAGATTACGATATTACTGTTGGCTCAGCCAGCAAAATGTATAAAATGCTTAATGACGAAATGATCAATACGTTAGCTTACCTGTTGACTGTACGGTACGACTGAGACAAACAGCGGCTGCTGGGCTCAGGCTGAGGCTGCTGTTTGGTTGAGCTGGTCACATCAGATCTTGATAACTCTATCGAAGCTTTTTTCTTGTATTATTATTACATTATTCTCGTATTATTACAACTTTTTTCTCGTATCATTACGCCTTTATTCTTGTAATATTACGACTTTATGCTCGTAATTTCTTTTATTTTTTTCTTCTTAGTATGGCCCTAATACTCTCCGTAGAAAGCAGTACAAACACAATATCTTTAATATTTTACCTCATTTACGTCGTTGATTTTTCTAAGTAAATGCATCATCTGAATATTATGTCAGCAACAAGTTTCAAAAAAGAGGCACAAGGGTAACAAAAGACATGGAATGCTAAAAAAACAAACTATGTTACTAAGAAGACTTGAGTTGTGGGGCAGCTGTAGCTCAGCGGGTACAGCAGGTCGCTAGTGATCGGTGGGTCGTTGGTTGAAATCCCGGCTCTGGGCTGGGCTGAGCTGTATGTCAAAGTATCCTTGAGCAAGATACTGAACCCCAAATTGCTCCTGATGTGCAGTTGGCACCTTGCATGGTGGCGCTGCCGTCAGTGAGGGCCCTGCGATGAGCTGCCGACTTGTCCAGCGACCCCATAAAAAGGGATGAAGCCGCTACGGACAATGACATGACATGACTTGAGTCGGTTCAAAACCAGTAAGTAACAAACCCTGCCTTCTTCTTTTTACAACCAGCTCGTCTACACTTTCTTTTCATAGCACTGAGATTGGGGGTTTCTTTTTGGGTTGGACATTTGCTTTGGACAGTGGCCAATCTGTCAATGGTAGCACAGTAGTACCACAGGTAACTGCTAGGAGAGAGGAATTTGAATGAATGTCTGTTTCCGCTTTCAGTAAAATATCTTATGTCAGTTTTTTTTCTCCTGAAACGAGGCCATGACACGTCCCTCTGAAGGCCTGATATCGGCTGATTCACAGCTCCAGGGTGGCATTTTGGGTCCTTATTTGACACTTACAAGTCACTGCAGATGGTGCTTAAGGCCCCGTCCATACAGAAACACTCTTTAGTGTAAAAGCACATGTATTGCATTGTTTTGGCCGATCGCCCACATGGATCCTGTAAACGCACTTGGTCTCAGGGTGGAAAAATCCGAAAACGCATCTTCTTCTTCTTCGTCTTCTTCTTGTTGTGTTCGGTTTCTCCGTCTACTGTCTGTTTGTATATAGTGTGCAAGCTTTATGCGCGTGCTCCATCTCTTCTTCTCCGTTTTTGGTGAATTTCAAGCGCCATCTATAGGCTTGGAATATTAACTACAGCGCTTTGAGTCGTTTTCAGTGGATCCGCTTGGACGCAAATATTCTTGAAACAATGCCAAGGAAGAAAGGAAGGAAAAAAAAGATTGTTTTGGTACGTGTGGACAAGGCCTAAGAATCACTCAACTAGGGTACATCAATAATTTATCTATAACATTTGGTGACGTGCAAGAGTCAGATTTAAAAAAATGATCAAAATCTGTGCAGCAGAAGTCAAAAACATAGATCCTACATCTCCCACAATGCAACTTGATCACGTCTTTCTTTTGACAGTGTGTATGTCTTTCGAACTCCACACCTCTAGTTAAAGGGGCTCTTGGAACAATTTATAGCAACTTACATGTATTACGTAATCTCGTTGTTATTGTTCATGTGAGCGGATTTTAACATGATGTGAAAATTCTGACCTTGTGGGTGATTTGTGTAAGTTTTTTAATGACGGGCTTCCAGCTAAACACAGGAGTTAAAAAGAGCCCCTTTAAAACGTTCTCTCTGTCATACGTAAGTAGTCCACAAGCCAAGTTGCGATTACCCTGATGGCATCAATATGTCATCATCAGGGTTATTTTTTCAGATTTGACCAAGCTGTTTTCCCAGGTTGATTATTAGTAAATTACACTGACGCTAAAATCTATGCAGTAACCCTTTAATCTTAGCCAAAGTTGCTTGTAGCTTCTTCATACAAAGCTTGTAATTCCCTCTTTAGAAAATTTTGACTCAGAAGTCAAAGTAACAAGGGGTTGGTCTGTAAAATGGAACTCTACACTTGTTATTACTTGAGAAAAACCCACTGTTGTTCTGAACTTGGTTCAAGTTTTCACTGTTGTACGGAAAGGTTGGTTCTATTTTCACAGCTGACTATTAAAATTCTGCCACTAAACAAACAATGCCCCAAAAGCAGTAAGCTAGTTTCAATTCACAACGGTTAATGCGATTTCAGACACACTCATTCATACACTTCCTACCCATTGCACCTAAACGCTACTTCTGAGCTAGTAAACATTGTTTGGCCTCGGTTTACAACAATTTGCTGAAGTGTAGCCTACTAGAAGAAAATAGCATAGTAAGTAGTTTAAAAAGGCTTTTCGCTTTCTTGCCAAGGCTTGGATAGGAAAATTGATACCGCTGTCATGTCTGTACAGTGAATATAAAACTGGCACAAGAAGCAAGTTAGCTTAGCCTAGCATAGGGACTAGGAACAAGGGGAATCAGCTAGACTTTCTCTGTCCAAATATTACTCTTGTTGTGAAAATATTATATGTAGAAATGTATTAAAATGTCTAGAAATGACTAGCACTTTGTTATATACTGTATATGGTTGGGTTGTGGATATACATTATCCCAAACGTTTACAACAATGTTCAAACTCCATGAAGTCCATAAGTTTACTTAAGGTAACCTGCGCTGCCAGATTTTACTACGTTAGCCGTGAGCTAGCGTTAGTCAGCAACGACACACAAGGAATGTCTTGGTGTTTAAATTCAATTAAATTCAACTCTCACTCATCAGTACTCACCAGAGACTACAATTCAACTCTCCTATGTAACATTACGTTAATTAAATAAAGTACATTTTCCAGTCAACATCACTGTAATGTGACATAAACACAAACAATGGAGGTCTATTCTGCAGCTGCAGTCAGGCTGATAAACAGGAGAGAAGATAAAGCTAGTCTTTAATTAAAAAGCAATCTCCGAGTTCTCTGACCGTAGGTAAATAGTTCCGGACAGACATACATGCATCTGTTTATTCGGTATTCAATCGATGAGAGATCATTTTATTCAGAGTCTTATTTGCAGATCAGTTGTAGCTTTATTATGTTTGTGAACAATCAAACTCATTTTCCCCTTCGAAATCAGCATCCAGTTGTGTTTTTGTACAAGACACAGGCTGACATTCACTAGATGACACACGGCATATTCAGGTATGACAACTCTTCATCAGTCTGAGCTCCTCTACAACATTGCCAGATTCAGCCACTGTGGATGAAAAAAAAAAGCATCAGTCACTGTGTGCTCCACAAACTATTGCTAATGGTTTGTAATTCTGTGACGTTATCACATCATGGCTCTTACCTCCATAAAACCCAACTCTATCCTACCAGACCCATCCTTGTCCAGCGTCTTGAAGATGTCTGTTATAAATATAAGAAAACATCATAACTGGATATGTAATGTCTGTATGGCTGTAGGATAAAAAAAGACATGTGGTCAGAGGGACAAGAACTCACTGAACAGTGACTCCAAGCGGATCAAGCAGCACACAAAGTTGTCAAAGTCAATGGTGAGGTTTGGATCACTGTAGCGGGCCACGATTATTTGATGCAGGGGGTTGTTCAAAGAGAAGCCTGTCGAAATGGAGAAAGGTTTACTAAATAATAATAGCCACGCACATAATGGGGAAAAAAGAAAGTATAAGCAGTATCCTCTACCCTCTAGTCCCTTTTACTTAGAGGACATTTGTAAAATGGGCTACTCACCGGCAGCCTCAACAGCCATCCGCATCTCAGAGGCGCTCATACAGCCACTTTGGTCTGCGTCTCTCTCTTTGTACAGATCCTAATGGAGAGCGCAACAACTTATTATGTGCTTTCACCAATCTACTTATAAACTATGTTACACGTGATGTGTTGGAAAGTACAAACAAATAAGGAACTCACCAGGAACTTCTCAATCTTTGTCCACAGGATCTTAAATTCTACCAATCCCAGCTTGCCGCTTCCATCTTTCTTTAAGGAGTATGTCAAGGAAAACTGTAACATGCTCCACACAGAGTAATGTATGGCAGATTCTGGCCCTCCGTCAGACATGACCTTGCTGGTTGGTTAACTCATGATGTGAAGCCAAACTTCATCTTACTCCATACACACAGAACACAGCTGTGGATTTGAGTGGAGATCCAAAGATACCAAATATGTTAGAATTCATATGGGGGAAATGCGTATGAGATACAGCACAAATCATCGTATTTGCATAAGTGAAATGTGAAAATGTGAACAGACTCACAGAAAATATTGTCAGACAGTGAAGAATAAGACAATCTTTCTAGTCCTAAAGGAACAGTTTGACATTTTGTGAAATATGTTTGTTCACTTCCTTGGAGAGAGTTACAAATACAAAATTGAGCAGCTGCTTGACCTAACTTAACATAAGAACAGACAATAGCTGGCATGGCAAAATTAACAAAATTCGGCTACCACCACCTCTAAAGCTCACTTATTAACATATTGTTTTCCATACAAAGAGCTAAGAGTAAAGGTTTTACTGGTCCATCCAGGGCCCTTAACTCCAGGCATGCTGTTTGACCCTGTTTTTCAGACTTTAAGGTAAGACAACCAGCTCCTTTTTTTTTTTGTGCGTGTGAGATAGTAAGTCGCACTAGTGCGTGATAGTAAGTCGCACGTGCGAGATACAAAAAAAAAAAAAATCCATGTCACCTCCATGGCTCCGTACATATATAGACTCTTGTGCATGTAAAAGATCTTAAAAGTTAGGTCAGTCCACACCTACAGATGCTCCCTCTTTCCCACAGAAAACACTGGTCCTGAAACCCTTCTTTAATTCTGTGACTTTGTGACATCACACTATCTCACACTCGAGTCACACATTTGCATCATTTTTGCCTTGCGACTAGTGTGACAAGTAAGAATTGATTCAGCACAGCTGCCTTATCATATTTAGCTGAGCTGGGTCAGGCATGTGTGAGCTGACCAATCAGAGTAGACTGGGTATTCAGGAGGGAGGGGCTTAAAGAGACAGGAGCTAAAACAGAGTGTTTCAGACAGAGTGCTGTCACACTGGCAGTATGAGGAATCTGAGGGGTGTTTTTTCAGCACTAGAACATGCCAACCTGTTCTAGTAGTAACCAAAAATAAAATGATTTACTTTTACTTAGTATGTTTTATTTTATTATTTTGCATGTCTCTTTGCTAATTAAAGGGGAAAACGGGATGTTAAGAGGAGGAGATTTATTGTCATGTGGCTTTCGTGACATAGTAGTAAAGAAGGATACATCCAGCAGGTTGATCATGTTGCGGCAAGTTGTCAGGCTAAACCCATCGTTTTTGACATCGGATCCTGAAAATGAACCAAACACGGGTAAATATTCTGTGCAGTGTCATTCGCACATGAATGCGCATACTGATCTTGCCTGAAAGAGAAGAAAGAAATTATATAGCTCACTCTTCTGAATCACTCGATTGAGGATCTTGTGCAGCTCGAATGCAGAAATCTCCACATCCTAAGAAGCATATAAACATAGACAGACTCTTAGTAGAACATAAGAATCACTGTTTGAGGCTGTAATGTGTCAAATCTTAAGCGCACTTACATGTCCGGCCAGCTGTCCAAACAGTCTCTTGAATCTGTCACAGATGTCATCTTCATCGACATCAAGCTAGAGGTGATAAAGTGATCATTTTTGGATTCTTTCTTAAAATATCAACATCAGTTTTCACCTTTAAAAGCATTTATATCAAAGATTCTGATTTTACCGGCACAACGTGGCAGTCAACAGGATCATCAATCTCTCTGAAAACAGCGGGAAGTCATGGGAAGAAGTCATTTTGAATGCTATGGTTTTAATCTTCTATTTGTCAAATGAAATTGCATTTATACGTGGGAGTTACATACTGGAAATCAGCCTGTTTCTCAGAGAACACCCGCACATAAAAGTCTCCGTTCTTGTTGGGCTCAAAGGTGGAGGGGATGATGAGGTACTCTCCAGGGGGGAGACAGAAGTGGGTGCACACCTCTCTGAGGTTGATGAAGGTCTCCGAGCGCGCTTTTGATGAGTTGCGCAGGAAGAAGTTTCTCTTCAGGTGCACCTGCCTTTTGCCAGAGTACTGGAAAATGACACGCATGCAAGACGGTCACATGAGAGCACCCTGTACCATTGCTACTGACATACCACTTTATACATTCGCATTATATTTGTTTTTATATTTTGTTAATAATGCAACATTTTCTTTGAATAATCATTCTGCTCCCGGCAACACGCTCATGAAGCGCCTTCACCTTTGTATACACACCTCCTCAGGCAGCTAGAAAAAGACAAAACAAATCAAATGTCAGAATATGCGCAAATGTTGCCAATACAATCTCCACTGACACGACTAATATTACTTCACTGTCACCTTAAAGGCAGCTCCTTACCTCATAGATGGCAAAGCCTATGGTCTCCATGTCCTGCCCCATTTTCCTCAACCGCCGTCTGTTCTTCTGCATCAAGCCCACGATGATGGTGCAGCCCTCCTCGCCATCATCGGGGTCATCGTCCACATCCTCCAGCCTTATGACAAACTGTGGATTCATCCAGAAGGTGTCTAGGGAGCGAAGCAAGGGAGCAGGGCGCTGATAGACAGCATTGTAGGAGCCAAGACACACTGACGATTTACGACACGCATACACTAGTGCTGGATTCAAATCCGGGAGGTAGATTGAGAAAAACTGGCCGTACTTGGATAGTTTCTGCAGCCCCCAGCCGACACGCCCCTTCTCCAGGTTTCTTCAAACTCTGTTTCTGCCCATTTCTTGTACTCATTGCTGGTAAGTGCATCAGGGGTGAGGTTGCAAATCTCGAGGCGGGAATACTTGCGCAGGAAGTCGTTAAATGACATCCTGTGGACCAAAAGGTGAGGGGGAAATGCTTGAGTGTCAATAAAATAAGAGATTCTCAGCACAAGGAACCAGGAAGAAGAAGAAAAGTAGTTTCAGCGAGGATTACCAGAACTCGCCGTCTTCAGAGCGGTTGGTCAGCCTCGCTCGGTCATCACGACTCACACTTCCCCACTCAGAAGAGCTAGAAAAAAAGAAAATAGAATAGTGAGGTTAAAACATGGAGTGCATAAACAACAGGCCATCTGTAACTCCAGCCTCCACCTATACCTCGGTCACCAGAATAGTCTGTGTAGCAACTTTTTAACCACAGGATTTACCAGCCATTTCACTGGGTGTGTACGGTTGTGTGCTCAGACTTCATACACCCATCAAAACAAAGGATGTAGATGTTTTAATTAGGCTAGGTCGTCAACAACACAAGAGGTTGTGATTGGGATAGCTCCATTTGAAAGAACTGTTGGTGACCAGTCCAACGCTGACTTTTGTCACTTGGTTACAGACTGTGTGACTAAAATTAGATTGTTGTTCTATAACAATTCCTTTTCTTTTGAATAATGACATTTGTTAGTCACAAGTTTGAAGAATCGCCACACTGTGTTCTTTGTAGCTGTATAAGTTACATGCAGGATGTAATATGTTCTGTTGAGGAACACGGCATAAAGCGTTTTTAGAAACACTGATACGCATCATGAAGGGACCCAGAATGTCTTTTAAAAAGGGAATCGTGATGTTACGGCTGCTCAAGAAGGCTGCCACGCTCAAGCTCTGCATTTCAACCTCCCTAAGTGTGAAACTACTGGATATAATCAACAAAACGTTTATGATACTCCATTCAGTTGTTGAGATATTTGAGTCTGGATTAAAGTAGTAGACTCTCTGACCAGCCAACATCGGCTTCCCCTGAGCCACACACTGCTAATGTGGCTTAAGAAAGAGTACTTACCACTAGTAGCTGCCAATAATAAGTACAAGAGTTTATATAAACCATAATCATGCATTTCCTGCCCTTGAATTTCCCCAAAAGGGCACAATACCTACTTGTCACTCCAGGCTCCATTCCACTCCACCTGACCCCACGGGTTTCTGATCCTGATCAGCTGTTCCATTCGTCCTCTGTACTCCACCTGAGACAGAATAGGGAGTCAACTGCATTTTCTGGTTCCAGCTTCTCAAGTATAAGGATTTGCTACTTGTCTTTGACATAGTAAACTGACTAGACTGTTATTTGGACAGAAGAAGCTATTTGATTGACGTCACTTTGGGCTCTGCAGTATTTTTCACAACATTTCATGGAAGTGACAATTGTCAGATTAATCTACAGTGAAAATTATTGTTAGTTGAGGCACTAGCCAATACTCCAAACCAGAAAAAAGATGTGAACTGAGGTTTCCTCACCTGGTCTGCTCCTGTCACTGAGTAGGCATGGCCCTTCACCAGCTTTTGATATGTGACGGCTTCTGAGTCACTCGCGCTGGTAATCTGAAGTGAAGAGGAAAACCTTGTAATGTAATAACTACCAGACACCAGGATAGGAAATATATGAGCGTGACAGAAGGAGCTTGAACAAACATCAATGGAGCATCCAAGGAGGGAGCCTCTCTCCAAGGCCTTCTTGATGATTTTGAAGAGGTGGGGATCTGGGTTTCTCAGCTCATGCCTCTCAGCGATTCCTCCAGTGAAGTCTTCAAAACCCTCAGTGGTGCTGCCTCCGGAAAGAGCCTCGTAGCATCCATTCACTCTAAGGGCAAAATGAGTTAATGAATGGCTCGACAAGAAAAACAGATACCAAAACTTAAAAGAAAGGTATCCAGAGGTTCAGTTCTTTCATACTTGGCATAGGCCTTCTCCAGCAGTGCGCTCCAGAACTCAGAATTCTCCGCTGAGTGAACAAACAGCAGCTCTCCATCTTTGGTGGGCAAGCGGTCGTCGACCACCACATCCACCCACTCACCGAACTGCCAGAACTGAGAGCCACAGAGAAGACTCAGTCAGTCAAATCAAACCCTTTTGTGCCACTTTAGCTTGAAAAAAAACAATGAGCCTGCAGTGTGTGTGTGTCGAAGTTCTGTACTTCGAAGTGAAAGATTCCAGCGTAGTCCTTGTCGAAGCTTTGGTCGTGGGGGACAACGCGACACAGAACCTCTTTGTTGAGCGTCAAAGAGGCGATAGCGGCCAAAAGCCAGCAGTCACCTGAACACAAGATCACACCGACGCTGAGATGTTTTATTTTGTATGTTTCAGTGATACATTCATGAGGTGAGTTCATAAAGTTGTCAAAAAGTGATTAAAGGTGAGTAAACAAGATGTTTAAAGGTTAATAAGAAATCTGTCTGAAGGAGACTTAAAATTTCTGTTTAAAAGAAATGTATTTCTTTTTATGTAAGGTCTTTATTTAATGCAGAATGTAGCAGGACCACAGTTTAGTCAAGTGCATTGTGGGGAAATGCTGTGATGCTGTGTGTCACGTCATGGGTGGGAACCAAGATGGTTGCCGGGCAAGAAGATACGGCTCCAAAATAACGCTATTCCACACGTGTTCCTTGTCTTTCAGTTGTTTTATATAGTAGAGTTTTATATATGTAGAGTTGGCACAGAGAACAGAGAGCGAGAGCAAAATTAAAAGTTTAAAATTCATCTGTGTGAAGCATGGCCATAGTTTCATTGCACCTGTGTAGCTGCAGTAGGAGTAGAGGGGAACACCTGCGTTAAATCATCATGTAACACCCAGAGGGTTTCATGTTGACACGTTGGCTTCATCTTGGCTTTATGACACATTTCCAAAACATTCTAGGTATGCAGTTTGTTTCCCAACACACACCTCCCAGTTGTGTAAAGTCAGGCTATTGTCTTGTCTCTCTCTGCTCATCAACTGCAAGAAACTCAGTCCAACCCACAATTGTGTTTATAACGCCAGATGGGGTGGAGACAGAGACGACTGAAGGGAGCCGTCTGAAATGTTCTGTGCATACTGGCAGCTCATTGGCATTTACAAGGAGTAATGTGGTTTGAAGATGTTTTTTGGTTTCATAAAACTAGCAGAGGAAAACCTAAGCAGGATGATATATAGAGTATAGAGTGTGAGTGGTGTGGCACTGCATGCACATCTGGTAACTGAGCCGGTCTAAGATAGGCATGCAAAATCATTCATTCAAATGGCTGAGCATGGAAATATGACTCCTTTGTAAAATATAGTAAATATCTTGTTGTACTGTTTTATCTTATGTTGCCATCAAAATGCATTTGGATATGACTCAATATTAAACAGAAGTTATGAGGGTCACATTTTACAAGGTAAAGGAACAAACAGTGTTGGAAGAATGCATGAATCGTGTCTCACCAAGTGCTCCTTGACAGATATCAGTCCTGGTGGCGTTTTCAACAATGAATTTTGGATTGCGGCACAATTCCTGAGAGAAAAAAAAATGTTGAAATGGAGTCAGACTGCACTGCCTCCTCACATGGTTTGCATCCACCCTGGACAATAATGTTTGACTGGATGTCAGAGTGTCTCATACGTGCAGAGCTAAAAGGGGCTCTTTGCAGCAGTAAAACAGCCATAGTCTGTAATACTAACATGACAAAGAAAGCTGTTTGTAGTTTCTTATCGCCTAAAGCCAAATCTTGATGAGTTTGTCACAAACCATCAAACCACAATTTGCTGTGCAGACAAGTAAGAACAAGCCACACCAAACAACAACTATAAAGGATGAAGCCTACTGTGTGTACCGAGTGTATGATGAAGGGAATACTGCAAGTAGTACTCTTGTAAATCTTCATTCATTACAAATAAGGTGTACTTATATAAAAGCTACATTATGATGTCAATGATGCAAATATGGAAAAATTCCTACTTTGATTCCCAATTTAAAAGATAGTCTAAGTATAGTTTAATCTCTCTGGCCTATACAGCCCGAGCCCTATTTTTTGCGCATGTAAAAAAACTGCAGCAACCAGCCTGTACTTTGTCACCATCTGCTTGTTGTACCCACCGTAGGTCTTTTCCAGGTGATGCCCCTAACCTTGTAGGAATTTGGTCCGAGTTCATCGTAGCCTAAGGATGAGGGCAGAGCCTCGAAGCTGTCATCCTCAAACAGTCGTCCACTCTTCAGACAGCTTGCCCTCAGCGCCTCATAGTCCTGGTTCAGGTATTTCACTGCGTGAGAGTTGGTTCCAATCCCTTTTGCCTTCTCTCTTCTGTGCTGAAGTGTAGCTGCAATGCCAGACATTTTAAAAGATTGTACAGCTGTCTGTGTTTTGACGACTGTCTCTCTGAATGTGCGTGTGGTTAGACAGTCTCTGTGTTGTATGTGCTGCTCAACTGTCTCCACGCCCTTTATTGTTCATACCAGCCTGTAGACAGACTGCTCTGGCTCACCTGTTTCATCCAGCCTACTCTACATCTGACCTTGATTGATGGCTCATGATTGGCCCAGATGTGGCCCACATGTACAGATGGGTGAAACTTCAAAATCTCACTATATTTCTACCACAGTAGATATAGAATTACCAGAATAGATCAACCATTTAATTTCCAAGATTTTATAAATAATAACAGTCCAGAAGCCATGGAGAGTTTTTTTACTTTCTTTATTCTCACAAAGTTGTAATTAACAAGACATTTTTTTCCCATTGCACCACAAAAATACATGTTCTTCAAACATTTGGGATTTTTCTTCCATGTTTCTGTTAAGCAGATATCATTATTGTATCCTATCAATACATTTATGTCCTTTAAAAATAATTTGGAATACAAGGAGTGCTTATAAAATGTGTTTTTGTGAAACAAACACTAATTGTTGAGTGACTGAGCTTCCTCTTCCAGCAAATATCACAAAGGGGTCCTGACTTGGCTTGTCTCCAGCATTAGTGGATCGCCAGGCACAGCCACTGTTTAGAGGAAACACAATTATACAAGCTGTCCAAAGGGGAAATGCCAACAGAGCAGCAGCTTTTGTTATTCTCTCACACACCTGTTGCATATCCAGCTCAATCTTCCCCGAGTCCTGTCTCTCCAGAGACTTAAACATTTCTGGATCAGGGACAGAACAAAAGACAGCTCTCGTGTCACACAGATATGAGACATACTGAAGTGATGCTGCTGTTTTTCTGACACTTACTGAAGAGCATTTCCAGTTTAATGAGACAGCTTACAAAACTGTCAAAGTCAATGGCGTACTGGGCGTCGGCATAACGACGGACGATGGCCTGCAGCACAAAGCTGTTGACGTGGAAGCCTGGCAAAGAAAAATAGCCGTCGCTTAACACCACTACCTGTTAGCCTGATGGGTCAGTTTCATCTCATGTCACATCATGTGGATTATTTGACAGTGGGTGTTTCAAAGGTGACAATGGAAGAGTTCTGTTACGCAGCCTCGCCCATGCTTGTTTTGTTCCTTTGGTAAAGTATACACAAACAACATTTATCTGCAGGGAGGAAGTCCTCTAACTAGCATATCCAGTCTGTCATCTGTAATTGCCTAGGATACTAAAAGACAACACCCACCTGCTGCCACCTCAGGCTGTGAGACTCCTCAATTCACCCTCTGCATTCCACTGTCTGAAATAGTGTGTTTTGTTTTTTCTCTTATGTAGCATAAAGGGACTCACTTTTATTTTTAAATACATTATTTTGAAAACATGTCATGTCTTTTAAGATATATGAAAAACAATTAGTATATTTGTCAATATATATCAATATATCATTAAATATACAGTATGCAATAATACTGTACATTGCAAGTACATTATTAACTGTGTATTACTACCGAGTAGTAGTGCGTACTACATGATAACATGAGTATTCAATAGTCATGGATTGATCCACATCCATATTTGAACTCAGTCTTCATTTTGATCTCAACTACACACCTGTGACTTTGCTGACTGTATCTTGAGCCATTTTGTGGTAACAAAATCTGTCCACAGACAGACAGACAAACTGAAAACAATAGCAGCTGCACATGAGTGGACGGGAACTGTTGGGATACATTGTTCTGCAACTTCCATGAGTGTAGCCCAGGGGCAAAATGTGGGGTGCAGATGGCCCTTTCCTACATTTCACCTGACTAGTCTCTAGCCCCCCCTTTGCTCAAACCACACCCATGTTTGAAGTCAGCCTTTGTTTTGATCTCAACTGCACATATGTGCAATTTCATGACTGTATTTTGCATGGTTGTGACGCAATTGATCCCCACTAGTTAGTACCATAGTAACAACTATTCCCCCTAGTGTCCTCATGAGAGACAAGAAAAGACATTCAGACATCATATTATGGACAATCTATAATATCAACAAAACAAAATAAAATGCACTAAGCAAAGAGCCGTGACTCTCCTCTCACGTGATAGTGTTTGTTACCTGCTTCAGTTGCGGCGCATCTCATCTCGTGGGAGCTCATGGTGCCAGAATTGTCTGAGTCGTGATTCTTGAAGATCTCCTATATGACCCAGGCACCCATGTGATAAGAGATTTGTTCCAACATGTCCAACACACTTTGTCTGAACATGAATCACCACTCACCAGGTATCTCTGGATTTTGTTCCAAAGCATGTGGAACTCCACCAGTCCCAGCTTGGCGCTCTCATCTTTCTGTAGAATGTTAAGGTTTCTAAAAGGCTCGTTCTGGAAAGACTTTTGTTTGTCAAAATAATAATAATTGTCATATTTAAATCCCACTACTATGAGGGGACAATTTTTCATCCTGAGGATACATCCAGCAGACTGACAATGAGACGGCCTGTCTCAAGGCTGAAGCCGTCTGTCTTGAGATCAGACCCTGCAAGAAACGGACAAAACAGAGCTAGCTCCAACTCTTAGAGAGTAACTCTGCCAATGTCAGGTCTTGGGGAGTACAACTGCATATGTGAAAGAGTAGCAAAGCCTTTTGTGGATGTAGAGGAAGCTTCATGAGATATGAAAAAGTGTCACCAGTGATGTAGCTCAAGGTCTAAATTGCAGCGTGGGTGATGTAGCCGGCAGGTTTTGGAAAAACGTATAGAAAATGGGAATACCAATGATCAAAATCGACAAAGTAAAAGCAGAATATTTGGGCTTATTATTCCACAGATTCTTCAAACCTGGCATCGACATTAACCACAATGCAACTTTGCCACTGTGTGACATTTATCAGATTACATCCTCTGGAGCCACAAAAAGCTTTGTACTACTTTTTCACATGTGAGATAGTACTCCCCAAGACCTGTATACACTTTATTATGTAAAATATGTGGGATCTCGCTGTACTTACGGTGAGAGACGACGTTGTTCAGAATTCTCACCAGTTCAAAGGCCGATACCTCCATGTCCTGTTTGAAAAATGCATATTTTAAGTTAATTTGTAATCCAGGTTTAGTGCTGTCAACGCATCTCATATACTGTCAGCTCTCATGTTGCTCTACCCACATTGCCGGCAATCTGCTTGAAGAGGTGCTTGAAATGAGGATCCACATCACTCTCACACACCTCCTCCTGTGGGAAGAAAGACACACGAAAGTCTCTATGCCATTGCCATCAGTGCACCGGAGCTCCAAATTTGTGATATTTTAATTTTAGAGAACATTTGAAAAGAATGTTAGTTTGTCATTCTGTACAATTTTTTTTACCTCCTCTATTTTAGCATCAATGTCCTCCTCCAGTGGGCTAAAAAAAAACAAAAAACAAAAACAGAAATGCACAGCTTTAGCACACTCTGCTGCCCTTCAGGGAAATAACATTCACACTATGTTGACGGCGAGGACTAGATTGTGACGGTTGAAGGAGCAGGCCTCTCAGCTTCGTCCACCAGATGGCTGTATAAACTAAATCTCTCAGGCCCACATCTATCAGCCTGAAGTCACTTGTAACTCAGATACCTGGTCGCAGCCTGTTTCTCGGAGAACACCCTGAGAACGAAGCTGCCGTTCTTGTGGGGCTGGAAGGTCGAGGGAACTATGGCATATTCTCCAGGAGGAAGTTTGAAGCGGTCGCACACTTCGCGCATGTTGACAAAGGTGCTGCTCATGGCCACAGCTCTCTGTCGCAGCAGGACATCCGGACCCAGGTGGATGTTGCTGCGGCCTTTGTACTGAAGATTAACAAGAGATTACTGGATTGTCAAGCAGATACACTGAAATTCATAATGCAACCAAGCAATACTTGTAATACTTGTGATGTCGGTTGTGGGCATCTTAAAACATCATGGCTTGGTTTAAAATAACTAAAGGTTGGAAATCAGTTCTTGTTTGTGACCTGTTCTTGTGTTTTCTTAAATGTTGTTATGATTTGACTGTCAGGGCCACGCGTACTATGAAATATCCAAATTGTAAAATTTGAAAAATAGTTTTGACAAAGGTAAAATGTGTGTTAAAACACCATGCAAATCTTGTTCTCAAGATATAAGACAACAGGTTTGTTTGGCAGACCCCAAAAATGTCAAATCATCATCATTTTTAAAGACAGTTAATAAAAATTATCATTCCATCTCATCATGAATCACTATTGCGGTCATCTTATTTGGCTAAATTATTGCAACAGGCTTTGTTTTCTTTTTTTTCCACCATATTGTGCAGCCTTACTATTTTGCATTTAAAAATATCAGTTTTTAGTAAGGGATCGATAGTGGCATGTAGTTGTTCAAATACAGACCTGATCCGGAACCTGTGAAAGGAAATAGACAAATAATTTTATTAAATCAGTCAATAATTAAAAACTACAGTTCTAATTTCAAATGACATAACAAATGTTTCTGAGGTACCTTATAAATGGCAAAGCCAATGGTCTCAAGGTCGCGGTTAAGTCGCTTCTGCCGCCGTCCACCCTTCTGCATCAGCCCCACCAGAAAGGTGCACCCATCCTCCCCATCCAGAGGATCATCGTCCACATCTTCCAGACGCACAACAAACTGAGGGTTGGACGAGAATGTGGCTGGAACACAGGACGGTGTAATCTTTCAATAAAAGTATTGGAGCACAACTTCTTGCTCAGGCATATGTATGGTCTCTCCTTCTACCTGCGTGATTGCGGCAGCCGCCAGCAGTGGAGCCGACCCTCCATATCCCTTCAAACTGGTAGTTGTTCCAGTGGCCGACATCATCGCTCTCGAGCGTGTCCGGGGTCAAGTTACAGATCTCCAGCCTGGAGAACTGCCTGATGAAGTCTGAATAGGACATCCTGAGCAGAGGGAAACACATCTCAAGAAAGAATGTTGTGTAATTTCTCAAGCATTAACATGTGATTACTTTCCCAGCTTGAGTTAGACCCTTAAAAGGGCCAGTGTGTAGGAATTTAGGTGAATCTGCTAACAGACATGGAATATAATGTGCAGAACTGTGTTTTTATCAGTGTATAATCACCTGGGGGGTGCTTAGTTGGTTGCTAGAGATCTGTCACCTCACCACTAGATGCCACTAAATCCTACCCACTTGCCCTTAAACAGTTGCTTTGGTGATGAAGGAGATTATGATCACCAATGCGTTTGACAGCATTAACAAAATAGCAAAAATATTCCATGTGTTGTAAAATAAATTCAAGGTTAAATAAAATCTAATTACCAGAACTCTCCATCTTCAGCCACATGGTTCAACTTTGATTTGTCATCATTATTACTGACGTCGTCCCATTCACTGGATCTAATCATGAGGGGAAAAAATCATGGTTTTAGGAAAATCCTGAAACTAACCTGTGGTAGCTGATGGTTAACAGATGCGGAACGTCGTTATTTACCCATCACTCCACGGCCCAGTCCACTCCACCTGACCCCATGGGTTTCTGACGCGGACCAGCTGAACCTGCCTGCCTCGATAATTAACCTGAGAGAGAGCAACAGTGGATAATGTCATTTCCACACAGTAACAAAAGCACAAAACAAAAATGCTTACTAAATGGTATACCGTCTCTGCACCAGTGACAGAGTATGCGTGCCCTTTGACAAGCTTGCAAGCCTTCACTGCTTCAGTCTCACAGGCGTTGGTGATCTGAAAGAACAAAGAACAACCATTTCAATCCGATGACATCCTGCTGTTGGTGTGTGTAAGTTTGCAAATCAGCATGCAAATCAGAATGAAAATTAGACTCACATCAATAGAGCAACCTAGCAGTGATCCGCGATTCAGGGCCTTCTTAATGATTTCAAAGAGATGTGGTGGAGCCTTGTCTAAACTGTATAGTTCTGAGATTCCTCCCGTGAAATCCTCAAAACCCTCGGTAGTGCTGCCTCCTGTCAGGGCCTCATAGCAGCCACACACCCTGTCAGACACAGATGGGTGTGAAAAGATTCAGACTCTATAGTTTACATTTTCACTGCAATAATGTTTTGATGAAGACATAAGAGGAATGATCCATACTTAGCGTAGGCCTTCTCCAGCAGCGGTGTCCAAAACTCAGAGCCCTCTGCTGAGTGAACAAACAGCAGCTTTCCGTCTCTGGTGGGTAAACGGTCATCGACCACCACGTCCACCCACTCACCAAACTGCCAGAACTGAGAAGAGAATACTCTCCATCGGTAAACTCAACGTCAGACGTTCTCAGTCCTGCATTAAGACTCATGAGCACGGCCTCAAGCTACAGGCAAAATGAAGGAACTGCTTTGGGATTCAGATCAAATGTACACTTTAAATTTACACTTGGTTTATTTGGACTGGCCTATACCATTGTGCAAGTTTGCCATTGAAATAAATCAACATTCTATGGACTGATAAAGAAAGGAAAAAAAGCCAGGATTGGGGGGCTGATGAGCAAGGTCTTTGTCTGACCTGAAAGTGAAATATCCCGGCGTAACCTTCGGTGAAACTCTGTCCAGGGGGCACCACACGAGCCAGGATCCGCTGGTCTAGAGTCAGGGAGGCTATTGCAGCCAGAAGCCAGCAGTCCCCTACAAAGAAAGAGCATATACAGACTCTGACATCGACCAATATGTGTTATTCACCACTGTTAACAGTAGCTCCATTCACACTGCCCTTTCATTGCGAGAATCATGCGCCTATTCTCCACATTGCACATCTGTGGGAAAGTCTCAGATGCAGAGAGGGGGAACAATTTTGCTGGGCTCTAGCCATTTTCTCACAGAGACTTGTCATCACCGTAGCAAAGGCTCACCATTTCCCCACCTTTGTTTGTTCACACTGTACCAAGCAGCTTTTGGCATCCAGTGTCAATTCAAACAGATCCCTAACCCGGATACATGCCGGGGTGTTTGGGTTTTTAACCACAAACATCTCTGGTCAAAACCATCCATCCATTCTACCAGCTTAAGTAAGAAGGGGTAAGAGGGGGTTTGTTGAAAACCATCAGAACAATACACCCCTGATCCGTGCCTTTGGCTTTTCCATTCACACACACCTCTCACATCGCTGTGGTTCTGATACTACTTCCGGAGGCGCAGCAGACTCACATCTACTCCGGAGGTACTATAAGAGCCGCAGCAGAGATGTTTGTGGTTAGAACCCAAACACCCCAGAATGTATCCGCCCAACTGTTCATCCAATCATGTACCCATCCCAGTTACCCACACTTACCAAGCCCTCCTTGACAGATGTCTGTCCTTGTGGCTCCACCGTCAATGAATCTTGGGTCCGAGCACAGCTCCTACAAAGTGCAACAAACCATCACAAAGAGGTGAATATTTGGGAAAAGTGTTGGGAAACATTTCCTTGGATTGTATCACACTACTGAGATGGTAGGAGAAAATACCATTCAGTGATTTTGATTTGATGACTGTTACAAGAAAAAATAGACCCATGAAAAGACTTCACACATACGACTTGCTGATACGACTTGCTTGAGTCAAAATCCTGCACAGACAGACTGTAAGTTTGACCTCTAATATCCAGATCAGCTTCGTCTCATCCACACAGCTGCCCACACATAAATCCGATCAACTCAATAAAAGGCAAAATATATCTTTAAATCAATATTATGCATAACTTGTGTGATCACTTTGATTATTACAGTGATGAGTATTTAGCACTTTTTCTGCCTGATAGGACAGTATTTGGGGCATGAATGGCCACAATGGCAGACTTTCCAGCATGCAACGTTTGAGAGTTAAAACCATCCTGAAACCCTTCTTTTTCATAGTTTGAAGAAAACAATGGAAACATGCTGTGTGTCTTTAATATATTATAAAATAAGTCATGGTTGTTTTTACGCTAAAGAGAAAAAAATGCAGTCTTTAATAAATTCATCGGGTGGAGTCTGAACCAAACAGATCAAATAGGAGCAGATGCTTCTGTCCTTTGTCTGAAATGGAGAACTGGATCTTCAAACTGGGAACATGTAGAGGGAAATCACATTTGTTTTTAATAATTGTCAAGTGTGAGTGAACAGTTGTGATTTCAACTTGGTACCTTAAGATTACACAATTATTCTACTTAAGTTAAGTTAACTCAAATATGTTTAAGGCAGCAATTACACTTACAATTTTAAATTGAACCAGCCCAAAATGATTGACAGTGTATAAACTGTGTATTTGCTTGGTAGTAGCGTCTCACCTGTGGTCTTTTCCAAACAACACCCCTGGTCTTGCTTGAGTATGGTCCCAGCTCATTGTAGCCCAGTGATTTGTACTCAGCTGGAAAGCAGTTGTCTTCAAACAGACATCCTCTCTTCAGACACTGCTGGCGCAACGTCTCATAATCCTGCTTTGCGAACTTCGCTGCACGCTTGTTGGTGCCAATGCCTTGTTCCCTCTCCTGCTGATGGGCCAGTCGATATGCTGTGGAAGTCATCCTCTCCTTTCAGCTGGATGTAGAGGCCCTGGATGCTGATTTTCCTCTTTGTGAGCTGAGCTGGGTCGACTTGTCTTGCAGCAGGTGGACACAATCCGGACGTGTCTTTGTCCCAGCCTCCTTTATACCGTAACTGCCACAGGTGAGGGGAAGACAGGGTGGGATCACAGACAGGGTGGGGCCTCCAGAGGACAGCAGCAACACCAAACAGATATGCCATGAGATGACTGTGACCACAGCTGCAGTGTAAACAGGGACACGCCTAGAGGCAACATGAAGCTCTACTCTCATTTCCTCCTTCGTGTGTGTGTGTGTCCCTGTTTCTGATGAATAATAAATCAAAATGCAATTATTAGACGTTCTGCAAAATCCACCAAAGTGCTGACAAATAACAAAAGAAGAAGAATGGTGTGAATGTGGTGTGTTACTTGAAGGGATTACATGTTCTACATGCAGCGGAGGGTTGTGAAAGGGAAGCTTAAGCACATGATATGAAGCAAGTGTTAAATTGAGAAATAATAAGAATGGGTTATAAACAATGTTACGACATTGAACCTATGGGATGTTTGTATCCAATCAGTCAAAGTGTGAACAAATAGCCTTTATTACTACTGTACTTATCCTGTATGCTAAGGACAGCCAATCTAATCCTTCCTCAAACAGCTCTCCAAGTCAGTTAAGTGGTTTTAAGGAGCTACGTTGGTGTTTCAGCTGTTGAATGCCACACTGTATGTTTAATAACATATCCTGTAAGCCTCAGATGCACCACATACACTCATGGTAAATAAGGATATGCCAAAGAAGTGATATCAGAATGGAGTTAGACACAAAAACAAAAAAAAAGACAATACATATACTGTAACTTAAAGAGGACTTACTAAACTGAACATTATATGCAAAACCATTTTGCGCAAAAAGTCCTTTGATTATCTGGATTATTCCTTGACTTCATTGCTGAACCAGATGCTTCTGTACCACATATTAACCATATTTCCAAATGTCAACCATCCACACCCAGTGGAGAAGTATTGTCTTGGATAACAATACTGAGGTTATCCAGACTGCCTCCAAAGCTGGTGGTTTTAACTATTGTGGGAAGATGGAGTAAGGGTGGGTCATGAAGCACTCAATGCTTTGTTTGCTCAGTCGCATTTGTGATTTGCGACTGAAAGATACCCATCTTTACACTCAATACTTTTGAACTTTTCAAAGGCACATGCTTGTTTTTCACAGTGATCGCTGAGCTCTTCATATGGCTCAAAGTTGAACTGGTAATGATGATGATACAAATAAAGGACATAGATTAAGTCTGAGTACAAACTGTTCTTAAATGTAGGCCAAACAGAGAGAAAAAACCCTTGTCTTGTTGATTTACTTTGCTATCGATATGTTTGGAAGCAGTTTGCTGACCTACTGCACAACAACCTCTAGCAGTCAGTGATTGATTAGCATTAAAAGCATCCGTAGTCTACACTCTAATGAAAGCATAATGAGTTGTACTGTCATATAAGTCATTGTAAAGGTTCTTAAAAGTCCCTTCAAGATTTATTGTTGGTAACCGTTTCACTAATGTAATGCAAGAAATGATAGGCAGTATGTTATTACTGGGCTTATGCGCCATTACAAATGATTAATTATGAATACACTGTTATTAATACCAAACATCTAATATAAATCACCCATTGTCATTAAGTGAAAGCTAATAAATAAATAAAATACACTCACAAAATGTCACAAATTAAATATTCTTACACATATTTTTCTTTATTAAACAGAAAATACAGCCACACACTTTCTGAATATGTTAACGGTTAACTCATCATTAAAACTCACTTCGCTGATATGTGACATCAACAATAAATCCTCAGTTCAAGGGAAAAATGACTCACTTGCTGAACACTTCTCTTGTCCCTGTCTGCATTGTCTTCTCGTCCCTACAGTAATAGTCCTGATCACAGCAGCTGTAAATCACCTCTGTACTGTATACCCTGTCTTCAAACAGGCATCCGTCTGTCAGATGCTGTATTTGGTTCCAGTCATGTGTCTAGCTGTGTTCATCCAGGTGAGCTGAGCTCCGTTGCCCTTGGTGACCCTCTCAAGATATTAGGTTGCAACCCAGCACACAGATGAGCGTTCGGGGAATGTTCTTCTTGAAGGGTTCTCTGAACCAACTCCTCACCATCACAGATGAACTGGTTCTTCTTAACATCAGTTTTATGGTGGCCTAACTTAGTCACTTTAGTATTACTGCTATTTATACTCAACTTCCATTTCCTACAATAATGACAAATGTGACACAGTATGTGATTTGTCCTGTAATGGTAAATTTTATTAGTAGATGTAAGAACTGCTACGATTAGTCTATTAATTGATTTCTCAGACAAAAGAAAATTAACTGACAGAACAGACAGAACTGGAAATATGTTATTAAGAGAATGTAAACAATAAATGAACAGTTTTTTTTTTAACTGTTTTTTAACGTTTGTCTCTTGTCCTGCAGGTGTCTCCCTCTCACCTGTTTCAGGTGTCAAAGGGCGGTGATTGGCTGCAGTCATTTCCAGACTTCACACATTTCACATGACTGATAATTCCAATGAAGATTGATCTCAAATAAAAATGAAGGGTCAGTGGTCATGTTTGATGCCATGAAGCTGTTGGCATTGGCAGGTGAGGCTCTGGCTGATGTAACAGAATAGGCAGCAGATCAGGACAAGAAAAACCTTCACGGACACAAGCGACTGAGGAGGTGATGTCCAGCATGAGCAGCTGTCAGGAGTGAGACAGGAAATCTGAAAGAATCCTGCAAGACCTAGCTGCCAAAGCAAGTGTGCAATGTAAAGAGAGGCGCTCACAGGCCGTCATGTTGGACGTGATGGAGATGTCCGGAGAATTACAAAATGCATACATATCATATTTAATCATCTATTGCAGATGAATTAGCATTAATTTATGTGAATATAGTGTAAGGACATCATACAATGGATATAAAAAAAACTGCTTTCAGTCTGGTGGGTGTGGTATTCAGTGACTTTGAACCTTTGCATTAGTTTTCAGCACATTATCTCTCTGGTGACAGTTTCACTTTGCTACAGTTATCAAGAGGAGCAACAACGATGAGAGTTCAATTTCACCTAGGTGGCAATTCAATTTGAGTTTATGATTAACTTTTATGTTGATGGTATTTTATATTGGCCGGTCAAAAGTACAGTTTCTATTTCACTGCTTTTGATTTGATTTATAATGCGTACATACTAACTGAGAACAACAGTGGCCAAGTAGAGACATTTGTTTCTGTAGATTAAATGCATTTTAAATCAGCCTAGATCTGAAACATTTAGATTTACTTTAAGTTCTACTCTATAAACTAAAATTCCACTCTATATTATTAAGAACAAATATTTACAATAGGTCAATATTTGGAAGAAATCACACACTTCTGTCACATTCTGCCTCTATGTCCCTCCCTCCAGCCAAATTCCCACTTGTCCAATCCTATTAGTTTTTATCAACCTAACAGACAGACTTTTTATCTATTCCAGATCCCGCCACTCCCACCTGCCCTCCAATCACCTCAATCTCCCTCACCATATGTCAGCAAAACTCATTATACTTCTTTATTTCCTTACTAACACTAACATTGTGCATACAACATAGTCAAAAACTAGTCCATAGGTGGAAAAACAGTCTAGTGTTTATTCTTGTATTACTGTGTGTGCAGAGTGTATTTGTGTTCCCTGGACAGGATCCAGGACATCCCAGTATAGGACGGATACCCATTTGGTACGATCTGGCAGCTGCTTTGTTACGTTCAAATACATTTAGTATAGAATTTAATGTTATCTATCCTGTCCTATGAAGCACTGATTTAGACTAACTTTGAGCATATAAAATAGTCAAAAACTAGTGGCTAGGTGGAAAAACGTACTTCTTTCTTTCTTTCTTTCTTTCTTTCTTTCTTTCTTAACTTATTACACTCTCTGGTCTGCGTGTGTTTTCCGTGTCTTCAGCGCCCTTCCCGGCCGTGCTCGGTGCTGCGGGCTGTGAGCGGTGGCCCCTCCCCTTGAAGGGGCTGCTCCTCCCTGCAGTGTGTAGAGGGCCGGACCGGGCTGGGCTCAACCTGCTCCAAACCACGGCCCCCCCTCTACACAGATTTACCGACTGTCTCTATCCGACTCGGTCAGAAGGAGCCCCAAGTCGCCTTTCAAAGCGGTGGTGAGTGACTTGTTTCTTTTCACTTCACTGACTATGTTAACGCAGCCGGATCAAGCTAACGGTCCTGTATTGCTTGTTATTGTAGTGTAGGCCACCGAGCGGTTTGTTTGACTTAATACACTGCACGCTGTTGCAACTAATAATAGTCAACAGAGCCACAGCTGTCACGTCCAGGCCCGCAGGTTTAATTCAGGTTTGATATCCCGTGTGGAGTGAGTGTGACACATAGATCATAGATCTATAGATCTGTAGATCATAGGTCTATTGTTGTCAGAAATCTGTGAAGCAGACTGCAGGCCATAAAAAAGACAGGCCTGCCGCCTGTGCATCTGAACAGGTGCTGCAAATATATGAGCCTGTGCTACATGTCTGACGTACTATGCCTTTATTTTCATGGCACCAGGCCTGTGAATTCACATGTGAAGCATTATTGTGGCTGACAGGCTGATGGGTGTTTTGTGTTGAGGTTGAAGTCCTATAATAGGTGACATCATCATCGCAGGAATGCCTGGTTCAGCATTATAGAGATATTCTCCTGATCAATGGCCAGCAGTGTCCTCTCTTTAGGTGTTGGACAAAGCAGAGGGACATTCCTGCAGACCCTACAGGCATGTGGGGCCTCAGGGTTAGGGGTGTGTGGGGGGGAACTGGCTCTATAAACAATATCCTTGCTCGCAGGATTGTGTCTACCTAAAGCATAGTCTATTTTGCACAGCAATACTTCCATATTGTTTTCTCACTCATCAAAGAAACCCATGTCGATCTCCATCCAAGCGTCTCCCTCTCATGTGGAATGTGTGGACTGTTTACTGAACTGGGCTCATTATGATTCCTTTCTGGCAGAGTATAAAAGATCACCCCATGTCCCAGCTTTTTCCATCCCTCATTCAGAAAGGGGATAGACAGCCAAGAAACAAACTTAGTCTAATCAGCCAGCCTCTCTATGCTGATTATACTTCTTTTTGACTCCTGGTTTCCTCACAAAGCTATTATGACCTGATGGAAAGTTGTGAAACGACAAGTGCATTCAGGGAGGAGAGGGAGAGACCCCCACGGAGTCGTAAACACTGAGGTCCATTAGAGCAGCTGCACAAGCTTCTGCATCTCAAGGGGATCCTGGTTATTTGAAAGAGTTAACACTTTATCTTTACCAGTGACCAAGTTCTGTGTGAGTGTGAATGACTTTCTCTCTTTTTTCTTTTCTCATTCTCCCTCTCAGCCTGCCTGTACAGACCAGGTATCATATTTCTAAGTTCTTTGTTATTCACTCAGCGTGCTGTGTTTAAGATGCTTTCATGTCTCACATTTCCCTGAAATTGCTTTTCTTCTGTACATGCTTTCTGTGTTTCTACTCTTTCCCCACCGGGCTTTTAAAGGGGCATTTATGTTGGTTTCTAACCTACGTTTACATAGCAACACATTCACTTAGATTTTACATCACACAACTGAGTGGTTATCTGGTAATCGGCCTGCATTATTATTATTATTGCTTGATTTGCCTTTTACAGGGCCCATGAACGCACCTCAAACACCGTCACATTTGTTAAACTGGAAGCTTTAATTAAGGTCATTAAGGTAAAATCTTTTCAAAGGTGCAATGTGTCAAAATTGGCCACCTGTCACATACATGACTGTCTACTGCTGCTAGATTCAGCTGCCGTCAACTAGTGAGCTCAGTTAGCCATGCAGCTAGCAGTTCGGACTGGGAGTTGGGGACAAGGGGAGTATTATCATTCACGCTGCTCACACCAGAAATATAAAGAAATACTTATATTTTCCGGCGGCCTCAGCCATCAGTGAGGGCCCTGCGATGAGCTGGCGACTTGTCCAGGGAGTACCCTGTCCTCGCCCGGAGAGAGCTGGGATTGGCTCCAGCAACAAACCCCGCAACCCCATAAAAGGGATAAAGCGGTTATGGACAATGACATGACATGACTTATTTTTTTCAATAACTGAATAAACAAGCTGTTGTCAGAGGACATTAAGGTCCCCTGAACACTGCTAGAAAAGTGGCAGGGTCTGCCACATATAAACAATGTTAAAGTTAAATTACCTGGACCTTTGATATTTTATTTAGTCAGTTAACTGCTCAGTTGCACGTTTTTATCCCCCCCAAATGAAAGCAATAAAAGTTACCACACTGTCAGGAACAAAATTAATTGGAGAAACTACTGTTTCCTCTACTCACGTATTTATTATATTATCAGCCTAAATGTTCTCAGACTTTAGCATATTGAGTGTAGAAGTTAGAAATAATACCCATCATTTGTACATCCTTAACCACAGAATGTAAAATCCCCTCGGGTTGCCTAATCGATTAATTCAGTGAAAGAATAAATAGAACACAAAAGAACAGCGTAATGTAGAATCCATACGGGGTCAGACTAATTAGTTGAAGGCAGATTCAGCCGGACCGACACACACCCACACCTGATTGCCGTGCTGTAACTCTCACAAGAGTGTGCCGCTGAATAACTTCCTGCTATTTATAGGTCACAGCACTGTGCACACCCACTCAGCTCCATATTTTTATCTCACGCCACCAGTATGTATCCAGCTGGAGGGATATCTGCAAGCATATACGCCAACAGGCTGCGAGCAGAAGGCATGGGCTCCAATGAGCGGGCTGTGCCCCACTTCAACCAGGACTACGAGGCACTGAAGCAGGAATGTGTGGAGTCGGGCTGCTTGTTCGAAGACCCCAGTTTCCCCGCCGAGCCTCCATCCCTGGGCTTCAAGGAGCTTGCCCCCCATTCGGCCAAAACTAGAGATGTGGAGTGGATGAGGCCCACGGTGAGAACACTTGATTGATTAATTGTGTGCACTCGGAAGTGGAAGTAAAAAGTAGCAATTAAGAAATGCCTCACTGATGATTCTTTGGATTGCGTCTCATGTGATATTTCACAACAGGCGTGTGGTTATAACTCCTGCTGGTGATGACTGGAACGCAACAGAGAAATGCATCATTATAAACAAACATATCAATGACACTGTCTCGCAGTCCATGTCTGCAAACTCAGACAGAATAGGACAAGTTGGGGCAGGAGGGTCTCAGACCACCGCAGCTGTTGGCATCGCGTGGCATTCTCCGACCTCTCCCTCGCTCAGACATTTGTTTACAGTGCTTCGTCAAAATGACAGGAAGTCGACACAGATATGCTGGATTGGCAATGACTTGAAATAAATCTTGCCTTGAAGTAGAAAAAAATGTATTTTAAATACAGACTTTTTAATTTCTCCACAGGAGCTGACAGGTGACCCTCAGTTCATCGTGGGTGGTGCCACCAGAACAGACATCTGTCAGGGGGCACTGGGTGAGCCCTGATTGTTATTATCCTGAATTTAATTTTTTTTCCCTGAAAGAAGTAGGGCTGCAGCAAATAGTTATTTTCATTATCTATTAATCAACTGATTATTTTCACAATTAATCCTTTTGAACAATCCTTGGTGCCCCCCTCCCTGCATGTTTTAGATAAATCTCTGCCCAAAAACAGCTGATTAAAATGAATGGGTCGTTCTCAGGCTGCAGCAGAGCTTGATGGTGAACTGATCATTTGAATTGGGTGTTTTAGGGCCAGGATTAAAGAACAGATGTACTTCAGATTGCTTATTTTGTCCAACTGACATTCAAAAACCCCAAAGACTTTTCATTTACTATCAAAACTTATAAGGAATAAGCTGCAAATCCTTAAATTTAAAGATGCAATATCCACATTTTTAGATGAAAACAAAAAGTGAACTAAACTCGTTAACAGGATGTGAAGAGATGGTAGTTTTTACATTATGACATCTACGTAGGCCACCAACAATTTCTCTATTGCTCCGAGCCCCCAGACTGTCAGATTTACAGGGCTAAGTGGCTGTCCTCTATTTGTTTTGAGTATTCAACAGCTGACCGATTCTTACATTTGTACCTTAGAGGAGCTGGAACCAGCAAATGTTTGACATTTTTGCTTGAAAAACAACTGATTCTCAAAATAGTTGCTGATTTAAAGTTCTTTAATTAGCTAATGGTTGCAGCTCTAGCCAGAAGACAGTATTGGATAATGTTGATTAGATCTTATTCCCCTTTCAGGTGACTGCTGGCTCTTGGCAGCCATTGGCTCTCTCACCCTGAATGAGAAGCTTCTTCATCGGGTTGTCCCGCACGGGCAGTCCTTCCAAGACGACTATGCTGGAATCTTCCACTTTCAGGTACTTTAAGATCCTTCCATCCTCTACTCGTTTTTGCCTTCCCGGCAGATAGACGGACTCCTCGATTATTGCTTTGTGTTGCAGTTCTGGCAGTTCGGCGAATGGGTCGACGTGGTGATAGATGACAGACTGCCTGTGAAAGACGGGGAGCTGATGTTTGTCCATTCGGCTGAGGGCAATGAATTCTGGAGTGCACTCCTGGAGAAAGCCTATGCTAAGTAGGTTTTGAAAGAGCCTGCTCAATTACTAAATTATTCAGAATGAGCATATTGAGTATGAAGCTGTAAATCACATCCTGGAGTGCTGCTTTTGAAGGCTATCAAGCTGAAGCGTGTTTTTATGTGGGTTGCAGGCTGAACGGCTCCTACGAGGCTCTGTCAGGGGGAAGCACCACAGAAGGGTTTGAGGACTTCACAGGGGGTGTGTCTGAGATGTACGAGCTCCGCAGCGCGCCCAGAGACCTGTACAGGATAATCAGCAAAGCTCTGGAGAGAGGCTCTCTGCTGGGCTGCTCCATCGATGTAAGTGCTGGATAATCTGGCACACCACAGAGACACGTAGATCAATGTTGCACCTTCTTGAAAACTAATAACATTAAAAGCACTTTTTGATTCATACGCCGCTGCTGTAATCCTGTTTGTCATATTGATGCAGATCACCAGTGCCTTCGACATGGAGGCTGTTACATTTAAGAAGCTTGTGAAGGGCCACGCCTACTCAGTCACTGGATTGAAAGAGGTCTGTCTGTGTGTGACTCTGGTGTCTTTGATCTTGTTTGCTGAATCAGTGACATCACTTCTCAACATGTATCTTTTCAATATGGCTACCCCGACTCGATGTTTTATTATTATCATTTGTTGTTTGTGTGCCTCAGTCCAGAAACGTTTTAAAGGAGACACCGCAGCACCGCAGCAGCATATATATTCCCCCCTGTTTGAGCTCCTGTCTCTTTAAGGTCCCCACTCCTGAGTACCCAGTCTGCTCTGATTGGTCAGCTCACATGAACGAGCAAGCACCCCGCACTGTCTCCGTCCTCTCTGTTGTTTTTTCAGCTTCCAGTTAGCTTCACCTAACAGTAACTACCATTACCATGAATATAGACATTAATTATACAATTATGTGACATGGAGACGTAGTGTGATGCCACAGAGTCACAGAATCAAAGGCGGGACTACTGGCACAGCGTTTCAGGAGCAGTGTTTTCTGTGGGAGAGAGGAGCTCCCCAAATTTGGGCTGTTTAACTTTAAAGACCATTTATATGCAGAAGAACCTATACAACACAGCAAAGGGGAGAAAAATAAAAAAGCATCAATGTGTAACTTTGTTGTGAAAGTGCTTTTTGAATAAAGTTTATGTTCATTCATCATGAAATGGGTTCTATTATAATCAAGACGACATTTCCCATCCCTCTGTATGTTTTGTAGGTTGATTTCCGCGGCAACATGGAACGCCTGATCCGAGTACGTAACCCTTGGGGCCAGGTGGAGTGGACCGGTGCCTGGAGCGACAAGTGAGTGTACTAAAGAGATTTCCATCCCTAGTTTTGTTTTTTTACGAGTATGATATCTCAAACTTGATGTTTATTCCGGTCTGCTTGTCTTGTCCTGTGTAGTGCCCCGGAATGGGATGAGATTGACCCCTCTGAAAGAGAAGACCTGCATCTGCAGATGGAAGATGGGGAGTTTTGGTAAGAAGACACAGCTGCTGTTACACTGTTTGGTTATTTTATCGTACTGTAGGTATTTTAAAGGAATGGTTAGACATTTTGGGAAATATGCATGAAACATTTGGGAAAGTTGATTTGATTCATAGAAAAGTGTTCTTCAGTCCTGGTCCTGGTGCCCCCCCTGTCCTGCGTGTTAAATGTTTCCCTGCTCCAGCACTCCTGATTCAACTGATCAGTTCATCCTCTAACGATCCGTTAGTTTGAATCAGGTGTGTTAGAGCAGGGAAAAATGTAAAACACACAGAACATCTTTGACAAGAAAGCGAATGAGAGTATTTCTTGAAAATGTCTGACTAATCTTTTCACAATGTTACGTGTGGGTTCCTGCCCTAAAACCCTTATTTTAATCCTCCAGGATGTCCTTCAGTGAGTTCAAGAGGCAGTTTTCTCGGCTAGAGATCTGCAACTTGACTGCCGACGCTCTGAGCGACGACAGCATGAACCACTGGAACACCATGAAGTTCTACGGCACGTGGAGGAGAGGCAGCACCGCTGGAGGCTGCAGGAACCATCCCAGTGAGTCCAAACCGCATCGTCACACTGACACGGATAATATCACCGATTATCAAGTGATAACATCTTATTATTAAGAGTGCAAACAGGTCCTTTAATGTTACCTTGCACCGTCTTTGTAGACACGTTTTGGATCAACCCTCAGTATAAGATCACACTGCTGGAGGAGGATGACGACCCAGAGGACGATGAGGTGGCGTGCAGTTTTCTGGTAGCCCTCATGCAGAAGGACCGCCGCAAATATCGGCGCCAAGGTGGTGACATGCACACCATTGGATTTGCTATCTATGAGGTGAGAACAGAGATGGACACTCAGTATTGTCTTTTATTTCCTTTTAATGCTTTTTAGACACATATCAACATCACCTTTTGGCCTCAGCTCGTTTTTGTTAATTTTCTCTCCCTCATCTTTCTTTATGCAGATACCAGAGGAGGTAAGCAGAGCATTAATTACTACCACAGTTTATTTAAGCAAAAATATATGCACATGTTAGCCCATTAAGTGTGAATGATGTAAACTTTAGTATATTTTGGTAAAATGGTTGGCAGTAATATTAAGTATGTACTGATGGACCTTCAAAACATGCAAATGCATCTCAACCATGTATTGTGCCCTACTGTCCTCAGTACAGAGGCTGCCAGAATGTCCATTTGAAGAAAAACTTCTTTTTGAGCAACTCGTCGTGTGCTCGCTCGGAGACTTTCATCAACCTGCGAGAGGTGAGCACTCGGCTTCGCCTGCCGCCCGGAGAGTACCTCATCGTGCCGTCCACCTTCGAGCCCCACAAAGAGGCCGACTTTGTCCTCAGGGTCTTTACCGAGAAGCAGTCAGAAACGGAGTACGTGTCTTTTGCATACGATTTTATGGATTTGCAATGTTTAGTAATTCAAAACTCCTGCTTATATGTTTTTATCCTTTGCAGAGAACTGGATGATGAAATCTCTGCTGATCTAGGAGATGATGTACGTATCAGTGAGATGTAACACTGTAGAATAAAAGAAAATATTACAGGATATTTTATATGAATAACAGGAAATAACTACGACAGGATTCGGATTATAATCCAGTGTCTTTATATTTTTCCTACAGGAAGAAGTGACTGAAGACAACATTGATGACTCTTTCAAGTCCATGTTCGCTCAACTAGCAGGAGACGTAAGATCTGTCTTCTTGTTGGGAATCTTCGTTTGCATTTGCACTTGCTAACACAACATGATGAGTTTTATATAACAACTTTGATGTGTGAGGGGCGGCTGTAGCTCAGTGGGTAGAGCCGTTCGATCGGAAGGTCGCTGGTTCGAATCCAGGCTCCCCTGGGCGGGACTGAGATACATGCCGACATCCCCTTGAGCAAGATACTGAACCCCAAAATTGCTCCTGATGTGCAGTTGGCACCATGCGTGGCAGCCTCTGCCAT
>OMLP01045976.1:87715-109664 GCA_900302685.1 Spondyliosoma cantharus
GGGGGGGGGGGGGGGGTATTACTGAGGATATTGCCGGTGGAGAAGGCAATACAAGACAATATACTTTATTGTCCCCTTAGGGATTTTTTTCTTAGGCTCAGTGCTGCATTGACTGCATTTAATTGGTATTTCTGTATCTTTTTCTATGGGATTCCCTTGTTCATAGATTGTGGTATTCAATTCCAACAGTTTGTCTCAACGTTCTCCAGTGATAGTTTCTTCCAAGCCATCACTCATTCCGTAGAATATTTTTGTGATTGCAGCACTTTTTTTGAATTATTCTGATGGCCTAAGTTTTTGTCCCTAGAAAATATTGCCGATCGGGATGTATACTGGTGAGAAGAGAAAAATTGTCGGCCCGATACTGCAAAACTTATATTACCTGTGATCAGCTGATGATGAAATTACAGCTTAGTGGAGACGATGATACCAAGCCACAGTGCTTTCACTGCCATAGCAAGAACAGCATCTGTACACTCTGAAACAGTCTGTGGCAATATGCATCTTTAATGTTGTTTTGCAATTCCGACAATAAACACGTAAAGAAGGAGGAGAGCGTAGCAAGGTGTTGTCATGGTCATGATCATGACGTCAAACTGCCCTACCTGGGTAGAGTCACTCAGTGTAGACGAGAGAACCAGACATGTCGTCGCCGGTGCAAACTTTTTTCACAGTTTGGGAGAACACGATTGACAGTTGTGGTCTGAGGGTTCGAGTTTGAACACAGCAAATCTTATTAGAGCTGTGGAATATTAAATCAACCAACTTTGCTTTCTACATCTTAGGCGTTCTTACCCTCAGAGTGCAATATTACAGGTTAGGAGCTTCTTTTTAAACACATAAATATTAAATTGATTTGTTATGCCTCCTGTCTGTCAGCCTAAAGCCTGGATGTATCCTGAAGTTTTAAATACACATCATGACATGTTTTACTCAACAACATGCCTTGTTGAGTCACAAGTGATACAGGTTAAATACTTTACTAATTTGAGGGGAAAGGTGGGCAGTTTCTGTTTGCGACCTGTGGAATTCCCTCCGCATGCGCGCCTCCTGTGATTCGGTCCAAAGTGAGTGGGCCATCGTGGACGGACACAAGCAGATGTCAGTGAGCGGCCCTGTTGAAGAGGACACAAATCTCAACTAAGCCTCTCTCGTCCTTATATAACACTCTCAGCAAGGCGTTATGCCTCACAGATCGCTGGTATTTATGAGTGACAATGACACACACACACTCCACACAGGCTCAAGTCCCCGTTCTCAGCAATAGACTCTCTGTTTTTTGGGTTTTTTTTTCAGGAGAGAGTATGAAATAAGAGGATATATTTAGAAACCTCCAACAAGAGCAACAGCTCTTTGTGTACTGAACGCTCCATTCTCTCGGTCTCTGTGCAGCCTGAATCCACCCGTGAGGTCCTTTTTCATCATGCTGCGTGTGTGTCTGCATCCCTCCATGCACTTTGTCAAACCAAGAACGAGATCCGACAATTGGTGTCTGCTTAAAAATAGTTCCCTCCCTCCACCGCCATTTATCCCTGCCATCTTTTTGAGGCAAAGCCATTTGTGCCATCAGATCGGCAGCCGACTTTAAAAACTTGGAAGGGCGAGCCTGATTATTGTTGGCAGTTGGTCCCTCTCCCGTGGAGGAGCCCGTCGCTCGTTGCTACATGTGACTCATCCTTCTGCAGTCATGAGGTCAACAGGTACTTGTGCTCGTTCATCTGCTGGGGTTCTCCTCCGCTCGGAGCTGCCAGCACCGGCAGCCTCTCCTGGCTGGAGGGGACCATGCAGGCTCGGTAGAGGATCAGACAGAGGAGGAGCAGGAGGATGGCGACGAACGTGTTGCAGGCGATGGCCACCAATGCAGCTGTGGACAGTCCTGTCATGCTCTCTTCAGATTCCATCATTAAACTGGACTGCAGTGTCCAGAGACTTTATGTTGCTTCCCTGACGTCCTTCTTTCATTAGTAGGGAGTGACTGACACTGAGCGTCTTGATTGAAGATTGGGATTATTATTACTCATTCCTGCAGATTTAATTTACTTTACTCCCATCACTTAGTCTCCGGTGCTGTGAGGCAAAAAAATCAGTCTGTGTTGTGACTGTAAAAGGGGAGTGTTCCTTGGCGCGACGCACATTGTGTTTTGCTGAATATTTATGTCAGACGAGAACAGGGAAGCCTGTCTGCACCTCTCGCTGCAGATAGGAATGTCAGCTGCTCAAGGCTCTGTCTTTCTTTATTAGCTGCTTTCAGGTGACAGGCCACCACTCCGCCAGACAGATGAACCTCGCAGCATTTTCTGGAAATGCGGATTTCGCAGTCGTCAAGGTAGACGGTCAAAACACAGCTTACGGTTCCAGGAAATGACTACCAGTGCCTGTAAGAGAAGAACAGATAGGACAATTAGGAAGACAGAGTACGTGGAGCGACGGATGAAAAAGCTTTGTGTCAGTCAGTAAACGTATTAACATTCATCCAGTGCGCAGACAGATAGCTGCATCGTTTAACTTTGAACATGGCTGCATCCAGGCTGATGTGACCCGGTGACCGGAAACTGTTTTTCTAGGGTTTGTGTCATTTGGTTTTGGAAATTAGATGAATTCGTTTTGTGAGGGATAAGTATACATGCTGAAATCAGGCTGTGAAAAATCTTCTTTGGGACATGTTTTATCCATTTTCACCGACAAACTGAGCAGAGGGCCTCTGGGTTGGGTTGCCAGGTACTTATAGCCCACACAGAACTGAGAGACACCTATTTGATTTGTATCACTATGAAATCAGGAGATTAACAGGATAAATTACCAGTCTTTTTACCAATTACCAGGGTTAAAAATGGAGACTCCAGTGAAAGATGGGAACGTTGACAGGCATGAAATTAGAAACAAGTACCGAAGATGGCCGTTTCTTGTCACAGTCTAGGTTTAGAAGCTTCATCGTTTAAGTTTGTATTGTCTTCAAATGCCGTAAATTCCTAATTAAGTTGTCTTGAGTACAATTACCACACACAAACACAAATCAAGCATCATTCCACTACAGGCAACATGACGGCCTCCCCTTCCAGTAGACTATACAGCCATACATATATGCTTGTGATTGAACTAATGTCAAAGCAGAGCTATGTGCAGCAGACAAGAGTTTTTGGTTTGAAAGAACTGGCGCCCATCCACGTGTCCTGTAACATGTCAATGTCCCTAAAACACTGGAGAAATTCCAGTCCAGTGTTATCTGTGTTTACCAGGCGTGAAAACAATTGAGGGGGACCGCTGATACCTTGACCATTTTGGGAATGAGACACAGCAGTCAGCTAGCTTGCTTTGGAATCGCTTACTTCACCTTAGTACACTTTAAATTTTGCGTGGAGAGAATCGTTTCGACATTATGACGGAGAGATTTAGATATGTTGGACTTCAACAGGTTGTCCTAGAAAAAAGTAATAACTGGAACACCAGGCACCAGATCCGCTGTGGTTAGAGTCAGTACATTTTACAGTAACCTTCTGTAAAATAGCCGCTCAGTACTCAAAGGTTGTACAACTCTTCACGCCACACTCAAGAATGTTTTTCCCTCTTTAAAGTTGCTTATCTTGGCTGTCCACTCCATTACCTCAGCTGTACGTATGCACTGCTTTTAAAGCGATGATATCAACGTCTGTGATTGTTACGAAACCAAAACCAATTCCTAAGGAACCCACTGATATGGTGCGGTGACGGATTCCTCTTAATCCCGTCCCAATGTGCAGTGCTGGTGCTCTGCAAACCTTCAACTACACACCAGAAAATGCAACTGCGCTTTGCACTGTGCGATTTGATTCACATAAATGAGCTCAAACTCTGTTTCAAATCAGATGCTGCCTTGCCTTTGTTCCACATGCGCCCTCACACGGCTTCACGCACAACCTCCACGTGCTCATCTTTCTTCATAATCCTTCAAATTAACATCTGCAGACGGCCCACATGCTAATGAGGGAGCACAATATCAGGAACTAGATTGAAAATTCACTTCCCATTATTTTTCCCATTTTGGTAAATTAGCATACCCATAAATTTGCATGGGAATAGCACTCACAGTGTGGATGGTTAACAATGAATTTACCCTACAGTGAGTGAAATGGGTGAATGGTGTTTACCTGGAGAGTGCTCATTGAGTACTTCTGAATTCATAAAATCCACCCAAAGAAATAGAAAGCAGAAATAAAAAAAGTATCACTTATTCTGAGAATTGATTAAAGAAATTCAGGTGAGAGTATCTGAGTGAGTTGAGTTTTGATTGTAATGTGCGTTCTGGTTCTCTGATAGTCGTCGTTATGCAACAAAGCCACAAAACATTGACACACCTGTTGTTTCATTTTGTTTTCTTTCACCATGAATGTCATGAAAAGGCGACCTTCTGACAGAACATGAACATTTTCCTCCTTATAAAGTCATGCTGGATTAAATTCAGTCCAATGAACAATCTAGTTTCTATTTATTAATTGCGTCAGTCAGGGCAGCAGTTTGTATTGAGCCTTTGATATGAAATCGTAGAAACACGAGGGATAGACTTGCAGCACGGCAGAGAGTGGGAGCTGTCAGTTTTAATTTGTATCTGCCCTAAGGTGCAAAAAGAAAAGGTGCACTTTTTGGGGGGGATGAAATTTTAATCAGAAGAGGAGAATCTTCAGAGACTGATTTGTTGTATGCCTTAAAAAAAACTAAACAAACAAACTCTCATTGAATAAACTGACCAAACAAACTGACCTTAAAGGACAATTTCATACTGTTTTAGTTTGTTTACATGTGGCAGACCCTGCCAACTTTCTAGCTTCAAATAGTGTTCTGGGGACCTTATTTTCCTCTGAGAACAGCTTGTTTATTCAGTTATGGAGAAAATAAAAAAACACATTTTTATTTTGTTAATATTGTAATTATTCAAATTCTGACTTTGAATGTCTTCTCCAAAACTAAACATTGCCCATTTAAAGCTCAATAATTGTGGCCCTAGTTCTCAGTTCAGGAGTTTCTCTCTTTATTCTCAAGTAAGTGGTCAATAACATCACTTCCCCGGAGAAAAGCTTACTGTATGAGTCACGAGGATGTAACCCCCAGCAGAATCCCTCCCTTCAATCTCTCTTTTCCTATCAGTCGATTTTTCATCTGTTTGTCTCTTTCCCTCTCAGGGTTACACTCTGCTGTAAAACAGGTCTTCCTGGAAGTGTCGGGATACCCCCGCTACAGTGCTTTACTTGCATAAAACGACAACATACAAAACATCTGCATGCAAGTGACAGCACCTTCACACACACACACACACACACACACACACACACATCTGTTTATCAATCAGTCTGATCATGTTAATCAGATTCCCCCGCCTCCGCCAATTTCATACCCCCAATAGCTGTAATGGGAGACGTGGCTGCCCACAGACTGTGACGGGTGGATTTGATCAGAGAGCGTTTGATGTGGCTTTGGTGCAGCCGTCAACCCTCAGGTGGAGAGGAGCCTCCCTTCCATCACTCTTCGGAGTATAAAGAGAGGGTTTGTTCTTCATCCCAAACACCTCAGAACTTCTCATGAGAGTCTGAGGCTGCAGCAGATATCCTGTGTGGATCACTGCTTCATTCTAGTGTCTAATTGTGTCCCGTTTTAAGAGGCTCGGTTCGCCCTCATGCATGTGGGAAAAAATGTCAACTTCAGCTCACAAGGATGCTCAGACTTTTGAATTTTGTATGCCGTCACATGCCGGAGCAAAGTACTAGTTGCTCACTTACCCCACAGCCAACAGTTTGTCTTCTGCATAAATATCCCACTGTATCTTTCTGTCGTCCTCTGTTCTCCATTACACAGATAACAGTTTCCCTCCTCAGCTGTCCACCATGCTCTTTTCCCCTCCTCTCATCTCTGCTGCCTCTGTCTCCCCCTCTCTCATTCCATCTCCATCTGCTCCGCTGCAACACACACACACACACACACACACACACACAGCTGAAGACGAGGCAGGACTGCACACTCACTGGCTTGTGAGCGAGCTTTAAAGTAGAGGAGAGACAGGGAGAGAGAGAGAGCGAGCGAGGAGGGGCTGTGCGAGTAGATGTCAGCAGTGATATCAAGCGTATTGGAGAGGGGAACGGGTTGGATGTAATTACACAGGGCTGCTGCGGCTGCAGACAGGAGTGGAGGGAGGGGTGGAGGTTGTTATGGAGAACAAGCACGGCCGCCTGTCAGACAAAAAACAATGACTTCCGCTTCGCAAACAAATTGTTTCAGCTGTTCAGCGCAACAGAGGGAGGCACGCTCGGCTATTATGAGAGGAATCCAAATTAAGGCTCCATCAAGTCAATTGTATCGTCTATATATGGCACACCCAGGGAGAAGTTTATACAGTTTCCAAAATTGGAACTTTTCCTTCTTTGTCCTTGTCAAATGGTTGTTCCTCCGTCCTGATGATGCTCCCGTTTTATCCAGCACCACCCCTCCTTTTGTGGTTCTGCTAATGACGCACCCTTCAGGGTTTGATAGTGCCCTATGACTGGATACTCCTGAAACACACTAGGGGGAGCATTTTTATATGAGTTTGTATAAGTTGTAGCACTGTAAAACAGATAAAACAGAATGTAATAACGTGTTTATTCTTTTCATCATATAAACAATTGAAAACATTACACAAAGAGTATATTTAACGTGTTACCTCATCAACTACATGTATTTTATTAAACATTTTCTTATTCTGAATTTGATTCCAGCCACTTATTTCTACACATTTGCGACACAGCAGCACGCAGCAAAAAGACCAGAAAAGTTGCAGAATGCTCAAAAACACCTGTCATAACATAATACCCTTGAGCTCTAATAACAAGATACAAGTGTTTTGAATCCAAGTAAGCTGCGAAATGATCCCTGTGTCATGGTTTCAAGTAAGTGACTCCGTTAGATGAACTGCTCACAATAGGATTCAGGCACAGAGATGTCTGTAAGAATGAAAAGCAGCTAGCAGAGAGTGAAACAATTAACATTGCAGCGTTTGAGGAATGCACAGTAAACCCACACAGAAATGCTCCACGAGGAGATCATTGCAAATCGTTTTCATCTGAGCAGATTGATGATCCTTCTTCGTCAGTCACAGTGATGTCTCTCATGGGAACTAGTCGCCTCCCAGTTATTTGGAGGGGGGGAATGACAGCACAGTATGTTCTCAGCGAGAGGACACGAACCTACATCTGGCTGGTGTGCAAAAAGCCAAATAAACGTGTTTTTATCTCAATAAGAGTTTTATTGTTGTTGTTTAATCCGCTTTTATTTTTAGGATTAATTATGGTTTAATCTAATCTTGCACAGCCTTCTCGAAGAAAGTAACAGGATTAGAGATGTTTCAGGCGCAGGTGGAATAACCAAGACTCTAATTACACTGTTTACTGAGGCTGACGCCGGTGATATTCAGCTCACGGCTTCATTATGGCTGGCTGACAAAGACAAAACAAAATATTAAAGAATGAAATAAAGAGCAAATGAAAACACTCTGTCCACTGAGTGACTGATGTGAAATGTTTAATTTATTTTTAAAATTGAAACACATTTGTTGAAGCAATTCTAATTAACTATCAACATTATTAGTTATGACGTCAGTGTATACAGTCAACTGTCAAACACAAGAAACAATTATTTTTGGCAGATTTCTTAAAGGGGCACTGTGTAGTTTTAAAGAAGAAATTCTAACTTTTCCAAGCTGCTCTCAGAGGAAAATAAGCTCCCCAGAACACTGTTTGAAGCTAGAAAGGTGGCAGGGTCCACCACGTATAAACAAAGTAAAATAGTATGAAAGTGTCCTTTAAGGTCAGTTTGTTTATTACGTTGATTCAGTCATGAAAACTAAGAGAGTTTGTTTATTTAGTTTGTTTAGGCATAAAAAAAAAACCTGTCTTTCTCTTCTAATTAAAAAATGTCTTCTCCAAAACTACATAATTCACTTTTAAGCACAAAGCAAGGGAGTTTTGAATTCATTATTGTTGTCATGTAGACATGTAGGGTTGATAATTGCAACTGGGATTAAAATAAGTTGTTTTCTCACCAAGGAACCTGCTTCTGTATTTAGACACCGTATAGAAGTAGCTGGCTCTGTGTTCAGTATAGATACAGGCGTTGCATTTGTTTGGGTATGTTTAACTTCTCCTCTGCTTCCTTAATGATGGCATGAAGATACAATCTGCATTTTTATACCCTTATCTGTTTACTGTTTAACTAACTGGAAGGTAGGATCAGTGCTGGGAAAAATGTTCTGCTTGAGGCCCCTCTACAGGCCAAATCTATTATTACTGGCAAATGTGGACGAGTCCAGGTTGTAACTTTGAATTGACTTTGGGGAACAACTTTGTAGACTTACAGGCTTCACAGGAAGAGTCAAGAATCTGCAGCCTCCAAGTGGTAGGACTGTTAAGCATCGCCATCTTAAAGTCATCAGTCGTATAACAAACTATTCATGTAAGCTGTGATTAATGGCAAAACAACAGAGGCTACTGTTAAACCAAAAAACAGCAGAATTTACCAGAAAAGGCTTCATGTTGGTCTCCTGTGAAACTGTCTCACACACACACAACTCTAAATGCCAGGATCTGGGATCAAAGTCAGTTATGACTTTGAGAGGGAGAAGCTGTTGCAAAACAGATTGGCACCTTGGCAGTGCGTAGGCAGGACATACTGTAACTCTCTGTTAGCTCCCAAAACGTGACGGCAGACATTTTCTTCTCAGCAGATTTTCCCAGAAGCAAAGACGGAGGAAGATCAGGAGGGGATAGGGAAAAAAGCCACACAAAGCTGTGATGGCAGAAAATAAGACTTCTTACACTTTCATCTGTCATCTGGTCGCTATAAATCCAAATTCCCTGCACCTGTGTGATGAATATTAAAATCATGGAAAATATGTGGGAGGAAATCTGTCTTCATGCTGATTTCGCTGCCAGACAGATGCTGAAACTCTTCAGAAGACAGAAAACAATACGAGCAGAGGTCTGTTGGAAATGCCGGCTCTCATTATTGTCTTCTTGAAATGCACCTACCTGTCGGACGGTTTGACATGTTTTGAAGATTAGAGTTTCATCATCAAGGACTTTGCTGTGAATGCAAATGTGCTGATGAATGTTGTGTTCACACAGAAAGACAATCTTAAAAACTTGCTGTCCTTGGATTACATCATTTGAGACTTCGGTTGCATTGAGGTTTGTCACTTGAAGTTCATCAAATGCAAACAAGATTCACTGTGCTTTCTCTGTGGCCTTCTACCTGATCCTAAAGAGTCATAATTTAACAATGTGGCAACATGACCTCCCTCCATGAGCTTTATATTATCAGGGGTTGTATGGACTTAAACACGCAATATGTATTTTCCGCCACTAGGGATCGCTCAGTCAACACAAAAGACATTTGCCGAGTGTTGTGTGGGGAGGGCGTGGCTGTTGCAGCTTCTCAGAGCCAGCCAGCTTTGGAGCAAACTGTCTGGGTAGAGCCAGACTCACTGGAGGAATAAACAGCCCGAGTAACGTCAGATTATGTTCTGATCTGAATCCGTTTTTTGAGCTCAAAGATTACTTTCAAGAATTTGGGATTGAAAAGTGGATTTGTCCACCCTCCTGTTTATAAACCCGACTGCAGCAGTGATCCGTGGAGCTGACCTCCACTGTCAGGTGTTTATGGACTGTCTAATGTCGACTGCAGCTGGACGGGAGTATGTGGTGATCGCTGAGTTCATCGAGAGGTTGGCCACCAACTGAGTAAACATTTGGATTTCTCTGGGTTTGAACATTGTTGGAAATATTTGGGAACATATTTGGGATAAAGTAGGCAACTCAACAAAATATATAACAAAGGTCTAGTTGTTTTACGACCTTTTAAAGCAGAATTCTTACATATTATATCTTAAATTGTTTAGTATCATTAAAAGGTAACATAGCTTTGTTCAGATAGCTGTGATGTATTTGACTTAAGATGTCGCATCATTAGGAATTTCTTTATGACCAAATTTCTCTTGCAAATCCCAGACATTTATTCTTATATTTTGGGACACAACACACCGGCCTGTGACTGCTCAGTAATCCACTGCCTGACTAAATGGAAACGTAAACAATAATTATATCAATTAGTACACAACCGAAACAGCCAAATATCAGTTCTTTCTCCATTTGTCTCTCATTCATCTTTGCTTCCCACGGATAAGCCTGGGTGTCTCTTCACTGCAGTGTTAGTAATCTCCCCCTAGTAACCACACACCACTGTGCTACAGATATCAGTGGCCGCTCGGAACGACTCCTCCAGCTGAAACACACCCACACACGTGAAGCTGATGAGCATAACGTTTCAGAATGGAACTAAGGAACCGCAGGACGTGTAATTCACAAAAAAGCTGATTTCAGAATGGGTGCAGCGTGCTCAGTCTCTGCCTTTGTAAGTGTGGATGATGTAGCAGGCAGGAGTATGTTGATGTTGGCATATTGATGTGATATCCAGTGTACTCTTCATACATGCCTGCGTAGTGACAGCCATTATTTGTGTGAAGATAGTATACTGTACAAGATGTTCCATCCATACTCACTAATATGTGTTAGCCACAGCTATGAACAAGTTTGTGGCAATGACACAAGATCAGCCAGTATTGCCACACAAGTGTTCAAATATAGCTGCCGCTGGAAGACATTTGGAACAAGCATGCAAGCCGCCCACTTTTTATTTATTTCTGCATCATGTTGGAACCAGTGACGAACCACAAATATGTTGAAATCAAGGGTTGAAGAAGGTTTTAAGACAGTCGACTTCTCTGGCTGACTGCGCCTCACTTCAGCCGGACAGTGTCCCATTGTCTGTGTGAAGGCCTCAGTTTTATAAAAGAAAATAATTTAAAGATTGATTTACATTAAGCATGCCAAGACGAAGGAGATTATTTGACATAACGTAACAAACTAATCAGATCTCCCCTGACAACCATCCAGCCACACTGCTACTAGCGTCCATAACAATCGATGGTGGGCGCCACTTCAAGTGGATAAAGATATGGGTCGACATAAGCAGTATCGGTGTAGACGTGGGTGTCAAAATACTCTGTTAACACGTTTATGCACAGAGTGAAATGCGTCTCAACAGCAGACGGCTGCAAATAGGTGGTGACAGTTTGTCAAATGACTGTCAGAGATATTCAGTGACCCACTGCATCAAGAACAACAAACACTGAGTGTGACCACGTTGTAGCTAGATTTTGAGGTTGAAGCAGCTATAATCAATATGTGTTTATTAACTTACTAACATAACTAAGTGCATGTGAATTGGGTGACTCAGTGATGAATCCACAGTGTTTTAGTGTTGTTTAACTCAGTCTTTTGGGTTTTCTAGCATGGCATTTCACTGTTTTGGTTTCCCTCCCACAGCTCTCATCAGGTACAAACCAAGATGCACAAAGCTGTGTATGTTCCTGACTGAAAACTGAATATACATACTAACTTTCCTCAGATTAATGAGGCTGTGCGTATGCCTGATTCTGTTGTATAAATCTCAGTCTTTGTGGAAACGGCTGCGTATTCGTGAGCTTGATTTTCAAGATCTACAGTTATCCACCAACTGATGTGGAAAACATCCTTCAACACTGTTTGCATATTGATACTTGTGCCCACACCATCACTGCAAATTATCAAATGAAAAGATCATCGGCAGGGAAGTAATTATTCCTCTGAGTTACCTTTTACTGACTAGCAAACCTAAACAAACATGTTTCAGTCTAAAGTTACCTTATATTTCAGGTGCACCTCATCATTTCACCCACAGGAAAATGTGCCTGGGCCTGTCTGAGCTATGTGTGAGGTACGCACATTCTTTCTTTATAAATATCAATTCATGTGCGGGAGAAGGCGCACGCATCGTTTATACATCCAGCTGCGGATGTACCGGTAGGCGGCAAAATAGCTGCCAGCCTGTAGTTCCTTCCCGACGCAAAAAAAACAAAAAAATTGGACAAAGAGGAGATGGAGGGGACCAAAAACAGATCTAAAAGGAGAGTAAATGTTTGGACTACAGTGTGTCAGGTGGTCACAAATATGACCTCACTGTTCCGTATCTGCTCACTGTATAGACAGGACAACTGTTTGGTTACACATTTGTCTTATCAATTCTGTATGGTGACAGTATGTCCAATACTGTGTTTTCACCCATTTAAATACCTTGAAAAAACTAAAAGAAAAAAATAATAATGGTGTTAAAAACGAACATTAATAAGGGTTTTATATGTATTGTCGGTATAGAAACTGAATTCTCGGAGTGTGTCAGTGGCTTCAGGTACCTGAATGCATGTTTACCCTTCCTGCTCTGCATCGTTCCCACAGATATCCTCTTTCATTTATTCAAACTGGATTAAACTGCTGCTCCCTGGGAAGAATGTGTCATGGGATATGTAGGTATGGAGGCTCTATCTGTTGCTAATGGAAGCAGCTGGTTAGAGTGGCCTATTTATGAGCACTTCATGTGAGTCATGGAGTGCTCTCCAGCTATAGCGCGGCTAGCAACACAAAACAGCACAGCTTCAGGTGAGCCGCTGCTGTGAATGCAAGCTGGAAGGCAGTGTAATTCATTATTATGGCACAGAAAAAGCAGCTGTCTCACAAAGCTGGAAAACAGCATCTTTCTAATGTACCGTAAAAAAAAGTGCATGAAAACTATATTAATGAACTGTGATTGTGTGAATGTTCAATACAAAGAAGCTTCATTATATGGTAAGGTAATCAGCTTCCTGTCACAAAGTCTACCTCTATCCCTGGATAATCGCGCTAAGTGCTTTCAAGTCGCCTAATCCCCGCACTCATTTCATTTTTCACCCTGTTCTCCCGCACTTTGCTTTGGTGCCACATCAAAGAGGTGGCACTACAAACACGTCGCGTTTCTCTTTCAAGTAATGGGAGTTAATAGTACAAGATTACTGCCAAGGCTCATTTGTCCAAGTGCAACAGAATAACTGCTGAAACTTGGCAGACAGCCTGTTAGATCAGAGGCGCTGCTTTTTTGAGTTGCACCTGCACACGGAAGATTGCTTTGATGGGCAAAAGGCAAACAAGTACGTTTTGTTTTGCTTTGTGCGGAGCATGTACGTTATAATGTGGAGGTCATTGTTCCGCCACGGAGAGCCGTGAAAATAAATGTATGAAAAACAGCCATGGAAAGTGTTTCTGCTCAAGAGCTGACAGTGAAAAGCTGAGGGGAGTTTAAAAATGTGCTGCGCAGGATCAGGACCCTCCTGCTTGAACCCCCTCTGAATCATCACTTCATTTCCAGCCCACCTTTTTATGACACTTTTTCATATGTTTCAGTTACCTCGCAACAGGGTCAGTTCTGCTTGACCACATGACACACCGGGTTGGGAAGTCTTCTATATTTAGTTGGGGATATACTATGACATATCCAGCTACATGAAAATGCTCCAAGGGTGGGTGGTTGTAGTTCCAGGTTCAGGGGGAACTCGGGTGAATAAAGAAATATTTCCAATAGGCCTGAGTCTGTAAACTTGTAAACATGGTTAAAAGATGAAAAGTAGGGGTGGGGTGTGACGATCTAACAGGCAACAGGTGTGGAGGATCTCATAGACATGTAATGTGATCTTTTGGTTTTGTTTATGATATGATAGCTTTGATGCCAGATTCTGGCATTCGGGCATGACACGTCGATCCACACGGGAAACACTAGTCATTAACGAGATGAAATTAATTGAGCTCATGAAATATTCCCCGTGCTTACGAGGAAAGGTCAGAAATCATTTTAACATGTTGTTAAAGGGGCACTTCAGAATCTAGTGAGAGGGCTCGCAAGAGGCGGATTTGAAAAAGAATGGTCAGAACTGAAGCAGCAAAGGCCAAAATACTCTCTATTTCAATTTTAGTCCTGAGCCAAATAACCATTTTTGAGATATTATTTATGTCCTTTGAAGCAGCATTATTTTTACTACTACTATTACTTTTATTTACCTTAGAATAACAGCTTTAAAATCATCAACCCTTCCATTACTGGCTTCTGCACTATGTAACATCAGTGAGAGAGAAGGATCATAGCCTTACATACATGTTTACTTCAACATATAATAACACTATAACACATAACATTTTTATTTAGACCTTGGTTTGTTTTTACAACCATGGTATTCCACTCAGAAACTGTGGGGGGCGCCAAATCGCACAAAAAAGTTTCTGCATAAAGTTGCTTTAAAGTGAGACTTTGTACCTTCTGCTGGACAGTACTCACTCCAGCCACAAGTGAGAAGAAAACACACACTTAACATTTTGTAACAGCAGCACAAGTAGAACAGAGTAACAAAGTCAGTGAGATAAATCTATCTCACCAAGGTTTGCTAACATAAGCTAACAGTGGCTAACATGAGCTACTGGTCATACCTCTCCATGTATAGCTGTATCAGCAAAACCCATGACCACATTGAATGGAACAAGGGGGAGTTTTATTGCTCGTGAGCATATAATTTTTTTTTTTATCTGTGAGAGGAACGCTGTGTTATTATCTCTTTTAAGGGTTAATAGTCTCACTTTAAAAAGCTTGCTCCAAACCTGAAAAAAGACATAAAACTGCGCTCCAGGGCTGAGTAGTGCTCCTACCGTCAAGTGAACAAATTCACATGTAAAATTGGTCGAGTGCCCCTCTAGAGTAAAACTGGTATAGTGAAAACAAAATGAACCAACAACAGGTTTGTTTCTATAGTAATTCTTAAACACAAGCTTGATGTACAGCAGGAGAAATGTAGACATGTTAAAGTTATTATAAGACTTTGCTGTTATCAATAAAAAGCATCCAAACACTGTCAGTCAGACACATTATAATATTGGTGAATGTTCAGAATATCAGCATGATTGTGGAATTAAAAGTAGTATTTTCTTTTCTTAATATCAATGTCAAGCCCTCTCGTCAAGTGTGTTATCTTTCTGGAGGAAGTAGGTATTCTTCTGGAGTTAGACAAGTCGTGAAAAAAAGTGAAAATACATTTATTACATGAGGGCCACAGCCTGACAAAGACTTGCTGTAGGAAGCTGCCATTCTATCGACATCGATCCCTGAAATGTGTGCATGCACCAGAATTTATATTCCTCGATTGTCCATGTGAACAGCATTAAACGTGAGAGGAAGCGATGAACAGAAGAAGGAAAGTCAGAGTCCTTTCACCGGCAGATGGTACAGTATCAACCAGCCACCCCGAGCCCATTCAGACATCATCATCAGCAGTTTTCTGTTCAAGTGTTTGTTTGTTTGTTCTCTACCTCCTTGCTCCACTTCCACAGCACTAAAAGTCCATCTGGAACACAGGCAGAAGTACATGAATTAAAAGGGATTTTCACATTGAAGAACATTCTTGTCATTATATCTATATATAAATGATACCTACAGGAGACACACCCAGCAAAATATTAAAGAACTGTACTTACTTTCATTTACACGACTGGTAAGATGTTTTACATACATTTACATAATACATAATGTTGCATTCATAAATGCATATTTCATATACAATCATACTTTCTCTTCCATCTATGTGCTGCATTATTGGTGACGTCATATGACACAAAATATTCTGCTTATGGGCCCCTTACAGTGCTCTATGTTAAAATTGATTAATGAATAATTACCCTAAGAAGCTTGCTGTTGGTTGGCAGAGCAGCAACACTGCCATAGTAATTCTAGATCAACTATCTCACTGCTGCTGTAAATAAAACACAGCACACAAACACAAAAAACAACATCTTAAAATTTTTAAACGCTAGATATTGGCAGCATGGGTTTCCTCATTCAAAACAAAACAAGCGTGCGGGTGAAGCAGGAGGGGCAGAGGCGGTGCTCAGCTGCTCAAACCCCGGCCAGCTCTGGAGGAGACGGCGGGTGGAGAGCCAGACCTATCATCACTTCAATTTATCAACCCGAGTGCAGCAGTGATCTGTGGAGGCGACCTCCATTGTCGAGTGTTTACATACTGTAATGTTGACTGCTGACTGGAGCTGGGTGGAATTTACTTGGCTCTAGTGAGTGCTGACTTGAGTGAGGGGTTGACCTGAAATCAAAATCACAGAAGCGCACACCCTCGATGTGTCCTGTCGCTGTCCACCTTACAGCTCCAGTACAGTAAAGTCATCTGGGTGTATGTGACGAATATAGATTCTCACGAGTACAGCAAATACACACAAATGATACTGTGATCAAACTCATAAGAATTACGCAAGATGAAATTTGGCTTCGCTGGTGGTAAACACGCCATTGGGCAACCACTATTGCTATATTTAGTCTCGTTTACCAAATACCTTCCTAACACTCTGACTCCAGGGAGTTATAGCGACAGGTGACCAAATGAAATGCACTGTTACCTCAAGTAGACTTTCATTTTTAGACATTTCAGTGCAGAAATTTTACATTTTATGTTTTAACAAGGCTGCTCATGCTGCTTACCTAGCTGCTGAGCTAGCTAGGCAGGGTTGAGAGCTCTGTTTCTTATTCAGCATTAAAGTGGAGAGCCAATTTTAGCGGCAGCAGCCAACTAAATACTAACTGGAAAAAAATCAAAGTTACTAAAGCTATGTTTTGATATATGTTCCTCAGAGAACAACAAAACACTGTGAAGATCAAAAAGTCTTTGTGACGCTCAGGCCAACCGGAGCTGAGGCTCCACCTACGCAAACTTGGGAATGGCTAAATTCCGGAGCAAGATTCTGGTCAACTTTTACAGAAGAGCAATAGAAAGCATCCTGGCTGGAAACATCACAAACTGGCCCAGTTCGTGCACAGCACGGCAGCGAGTGATTAAAACCACGCAGAACATCATTGGTACCCATCCGCAGAGCATCAGCGGCATCGGTGAAGTGAGGTGTCTGCACAGACTCCAGAGGTTACTAAAAGACGACACCCACCCCAGCCAGTCTGTTGACCCTGCTAGACAAGGATGATCCACTGCCGTACCACCAGACTACAGAGCAGCATCATCTCACAGGCTGTGACACTCCTGAGGTCATCCTTAACACTCTAATTGTCTAAAATAGATGTAGCAGGACTCAAGGACTCGATCATTATTTTGCTTTTTTAAACCCTTGTTTGAAAAATGAGTATTATTTTATTACTACATATACATTCTGCCCTGTATCTGATAGGAGTAATAATTCAAGCTTACAAGCTGGTCTAGCTTGTCAGCCACCTATGTAGAATGAGAAACTAGAGAGGTTTACTTTGTGTCCGTGTATTGTGTTTATTTACAGCAGCAGCTTGATAGTTGACTCAGAATATGCCTTCGGTGTTCAAATGAAAATCATGAAAAATAATTTTCCTGAAGATACCGGTGGTGTCAGGGCGTGTGTCTTACAGTGGTAAAATGAACGATGCAGGTGATAGCAATGATTAGAAGGCCGATGATGATGGAGGCAACAGCAACGTAGAGAGCGTTCTTCCCCAGCCGCATCGACCCGTCGAAGTCCCCTTGATAGTAGCTGTTCCTAGACTGAGAGCAAGAGTCAGAGTTACACATGGATCAAGAATTGACACTAACAAACCTGCTGAACAGTTTAAAAAGCCAATAAATGCTTTTACTCCCATATAATGTAAACTGACCGAAACTCTAATGTGGTTTAACAGTTAAACTCTGTTCTAGAAAATGTTGTCAAAACAACACTTGCCAGGCCTGCGGACAGATCACCAGTCAGGTAACAGTGTTTACCGTCTGGTTTTTCAGTTTGCCGACTGACTTAATGTCCAGAATGTCAGTTTGCAACATGGACGTTTTGTTTCATTTTCCAAAACGGAATATCAGGCAGGTTTGTTTGATGGGCAGAGCAGCTGTGTGTGACTCGGTTTCATCTCGGTGTCCAACACACTGACTCACACCAGCACACGTCAGAACACTGTGTGACTGAAACACATTAAACAGCCTGAAGACTGAATGCATTTCTGCTCTCGGTGACACCAACCACACACAGCAGTACTGCAAACTGTGAGATGTAATGTACATATTCCATGCTCACCATGATGGAGAAGACCAGAGCCACAATGTTGACGGGGTACGCAGGACAAAAGCAGGTGAAAATAGTCAAACACAGGTAGCTACGCAGCGGAGGCGGAGGTTCCTGTTCTACTATTGATCCGCGGTCAAAAAACACGCTCCCACTCAGGGAACTTTTCACTTGTGGATTCAGCACTCCGAGAGCCATTCTACCTCGCAGCGATAAAACACAGTCAGAGGGCGAAAAACATCCAAATTAGAAAGGGGGACAAGCTGCAAATAAGCAGAACTTGATGCGACAGAGATCCAACTGGAGGAGTTGAAGTCCCTCTTTTAACCAGAACCCAGAGGCTCAAAGATCCGGTTGACGCGTCTGATATGTTGTGTGTTTGGTTCTTGTCCTCTTTCAAAGCTGGGGGAAAAAAGGAAGTTTGTGGGGGGAGAGGGAGCAGGAGAGAGGTGGGAGAGGATCAGTAACCCTGCTGGCCTCCGTCCAGGACACTGCCCTGAGATGATGTGTGAGGAATCAGACTCTGTTTACCACTGTTGGCACCTCACAGAACCACACAACATGCTGGTGCATCGCGAAAATAATCCGGCTCAACAGTTCAGTACCATGTTACATGTATGAATGTTGTTATCACTGTATGCCATTTACGGTTTACAAGGGTCAGAGATTCAGCTGTACCATGCACCCCTCTGTTTTGTCTGAAACTGTCACACTTTGGTTTTAAACTGATTAAAACACTGTTGGAAACGTCAGGCTGCAGTTAGCTCACAGGTCATCCTTGCACATGTACCATCTTGAAATTGGCATCACACTGGCATATACAATAAATCTTTGAGATTTGGAAAATAAATACTTGTATTAGTCAACACAGACATATTACATTAAACATTTCTGTTGAGTCAAAGCTTAAACCACACGATAAACCAAAAAATGTTTACTTACAATAATATAACTATATTTTGTGAGAATCCGCCTTAAAAGAGACATAATGCTCAATTTAAGGTTCATAATTTTGTTAGGGGTTACTACTAGAATAGGTTTACATGCTTTAACGATCAAAAAACACATCAGTTCTCTCATACTATCCAGTGCTTCAGTTCTGTATTCCCCGTCTGAAACGTTCTGTTTTAGCTTCTGTCTCTATAAGGCCCGCCCTCCCAAATACCTCCTCTGATTGGTCAGCTCAAACACGTATGACCCAGCACCGCTAACAACAACAGAATCAACAACAAATCAATTCTTACTTGCTAATCTAGACACTAGACATACATTATGCAGATGTGTGATGTAGTGTGATGTCACAAAGTCACAGAATTAAAGGCAGGACTACTGATGAGGCGTTTCAGGAGCAAGTTTTCAGTTTTCTGTGGGAGAGATGAGCTGCCTATGGTGAAGACTCTTTCAAGAGCTTTTACCTGTATGAGAACATACAGTATATTAAACAGTGAAGGACGGTGGGGGGGAAAGCATTTTAGGTCTCATTTAAGGAGGTAAATGTGAAGATCGATAAGTGAAAAGCTAAAATAACATTAAAGATATAGTTGTAAAAACAAAGAATGCCTCCTGATCTTAAAGTCACAGGCTTCAGAGGCTTGTGGGCCCTGTGAAAAACTACCTAAGGTCAGGACTGGGATCGTGACCAGGGTGGACCAAACAATGGAGGAGGGGTCACAATATAACTGTCACAAGTTTCCTTTGTGTTTAAAGCCTTTATGTTTTATTGCATCTCTCAAAATTTCTCTGGTGGCAACTTTTTGTTTAAAGAAAAAATAACCCTGGTGAAAACTGGTCTAGTCTATTTATGTGTTGTGGTCTGTGTTGGTGGTCTCAGGCCACACACAAACTGCAGCACATTGAACGTCGAGCTTCACAAATTATTAATGAGCACTTTTCTGCCCAACTCGAGTTATTTTTGCTCTAGTGCAGCTATGATCGGGGAGTAGTTTTAACTCTGTGAATTCAAAGATACATGTGGTATGATTCACTTTGCATTCAAATTGTCTCAGCTTTAAGTTCCACCTACATCGGCAGGGCGCTGCTGAGGTCAGAATAGTTTAGTTCAAAGATAAAGTCAAATTCTTGCTTCACAGCTTTGCATAAAAACTACCATTTGTGCGCTGCGTGTTTTACATAGGTAAAATCTGCTTGGGGAGGGGCGTCTCGTTTGATACTTCCACTCGTTTTTGCCCAGTTGAGACGTGTTCAAATCTCCCAGGCCAGCTTTAAGTTGGAATCCATTTGATGAAGAGCATTTGCATGAGTAAAAGTTAAAAGGGGCTCCTCTGCACCTCAGACTGAATGCTGATGCTGGTCAACTGGTGTGACATCAACGTGCCTGCATTGACCCTCGGCTGTGAAAGAAAGAAAAACAGTCACAATAGAATGCTTTAGAATAATTTATTAGGATTTTAAAATTGAAATTATCAGAAAAATAAAACAAGGAAAAAAAGAAAAGCATTGCTGTAAAGCTTGGCGGGGGACAGCCCAAATCTTTAACTTTAACTGAGCTCGTGTAGAGCTTCAAGCTCCATCCAAAGCATTGGCCCTTTTCCTTACATCAACACAATAAAAGACATCAGTAAAATCAAATATACAAGGGGAACAAGATCTCAAAACAGAAAAATATAGTTTCTTTTTTTTTTTTTCTGAAAATAAGTCTTAATGCCGCAGAATTATCCACACGTCGTCTGCTATTACCAATAATAGTACTATTTTCATTTGTAAGGTAAAAAATAACTTATTGCTTTATTGTAAGTTAAAAAGTTACAGTGTTGGTGTCCAGCAGTAGTTTTATGTCGTGTCCCAGGCGGTCCAACAGAGGAGCTACCGGCTAGGTCAGGAAGTTTTTTCTGCTGTGCTTAAACATCAAACAGGCTGCAGCAAGAAGGCCGAACAAACAGGCTTCTTGTTTCTGCGAAACGTTGAATTTGTTCCAGCTTTTTTTTACTTTTCCTGCCAGCCAGTGTCGTCTGTACTGAGGTCCTGTATCAGAGCCGACTGGGAGCGAGACCCTGTTCCATTTCTGGTTCCCTGCCCAAAACCCCCTCTGTTCACCACTACACGGAGCAGCAACTGTATATAAACAATAATATGTCGGTTCCAGAAGAGACCGAATTTATCCAACCTAAATATGAAATGGGAGGGAGGCAGGGTGGAGGAGCAGATGAGCCAAAATAGAACAGGGTGATCTTTTTTTTTTTTTTCAGTACCAAAAACACAGGCAATCGAAATGCTCCTTCGTTTGCCGAAAGTAGTTCCATATTACACCTTGATGTATGCGTACAAACACTCACTCACACACACTCAGACGCAATCACATGCACCTTCAATAGTGATAAGAGGACAGAACATGATTGTGATGTTTTTCTACAATTGCTTCTCTGAGAATGTCCTTCATTTTGTTTTCACGGTGGAGATCACCGCATAAAAGAAATAAAAAAAAAAAAAAAAGAAAAACAATAAACAAAACAAAAACAAAAAAACATTAAGAAGTGAATCGCGCCAAAAAATATATAATATTTTCAAAAAAGAGGAAGTCAAGTCAACCCCCCGACCCCGCGAACCCCTGATTTCTCCTGTTTTAAGGTTGTGATTCTTACGTAGTTCATCGTCTCAAATCTGAGCTGTTTTTTTTCCGTGAAGATGCAAGAAATCTGGTTCATCGTGGTGTTAAAATCGTAGAGTCAAAGTTGCTTTTTCAAGAAGCAAGGTGACGACTTCGTAACAAAACTGTGTAACTGAACGAGTACGCCAGACGAACTCCTGGAAGTTTTATTTCTCGACAGCTATCCGTGACAGCTCTGCGCTGAAAGGCGTCGCCGGAGCAATCGCTGGAGCAGACTGGCCAGCAACGTACACATATACCATATGCATACGGATCAAAGTAGTGAGATGACCACACATAGTAGTAGATGACATCCAGTCAAATTGCTGTTAACCCTTTCCAAACCAACCAATGACATGCCAGCCGG
>OMLP01045977.1:2835-54398 GCA_900302685.1 Spondyliosoma cantharus
GGAGGGGGTCAGGGGTAAGGAGGCGGGGAGGGATGGGGGAAGGGAGGGAATGTGGAGAGGGATGACCAGATGAGAGGAGGGTGAGGCACACAGATTGGTGTTGTTGAAGGATTAGGAAAATGTATTGAGATATTCCGCAATGCAACTCATTTGGGATTTACGTAGCTCTTTGTAATCTGTCTGTCGGTGATGATAAACAATTGTTGTCTTTCCTGCCAACTTTTATCATAATGCTGAGAGCTGAAATAGCAATCACAAAATGACTTCTGAAATAAATAAAAAAGCAAATGTGCAAATCAAAGCAGAGAAGTGTGGATGTCACTGTGTTTGCGTTCCCATGTCTTTTAGTACGTGCTCCTCCACTCCTCGTGTGTTTGTTATGCTAAAATAATTGGTTCCTATAAAATGTTTGACACTGAAAGGTGTGATTTTTGTTGGGCTGACGATGCTGTCTCTGCATAGCTGATGAGACATTATCGTACAATACCTGCATTCCAAACATGTAGTGTGCGTTAGCTCAGCTCTGTAGGATTTTCCTGCATGGGCACATTTAGTGTATTCATTTTATTTACCGTGTATTCTGTCCATGAATGCATCCAGAACCACAATCAGTGACAATCTATTCAGCCTCAGGAAGCTTTATGCCTGGCACGTCAGATCAGTGGAAGATGGAACCACTTAAAAATAACCTAACATCCCGGGATCAGACGTGATTACTAACTCTGTCATGCTGGGCCAAGCTAAACATAACAATACAAACTGATTAGCAAGCTGCCATGTTGCCTTTTCCCCCAAACTATTTTGTTTGTTTTGTGACTTGCCACTGAGAGGAAAACAAAACCCCTCGTGCAAGTCGTAAATGTTGTAATATCACAACTTGTTCTGCAGTAATTGCACATATATAACACTGCAAGAAGTGACTAAAATTGAATATGAGCATGGATACAAAGTGTGAGCAGCAGTGGATGGACACAAAAGAGTCCTTAAGTTTTTCATTATTTCTGAAGATTTAAAACCATGACATGCTTGCTATGCCCCTCCCAGGAGTAAGCCTCGCAGCCAATCAGGATGACGAGACAGACATGGAGACGTTTCAGATGGAGATCGACAAGGAAACCAAGAAGTGTACGTTCCGCACCAGCCAAGGGAACTACTGGGCTCTGGTGGCCCACGGAGGCATCCAGAGTACTGCCACTGAAGTGTGAGTGAATGCTGTCGTATCAAATCAATACATCAGTAACTGTATGTGTCAGTGCTGCATTGTATAGCACGGATATGTTTATACAAAAACATCAGCTCTGCAACATCACAATATGTCCTCGTAAAAAGCTGAGTGACCTTTTTCCCCCCTCATCATCAATAAATTAATGTTTCCCTTTAATCACACTGATGGTGTTACCACTCAGATGTCACCTGAGTGGTAACACCATGTAACCATCATTACTAAATGGTAAATCTATAGTTAGTTAAACTTTATTTCATAGTTATTTCACAGTTAAACAAACAATGAAATGCTTTATAAACAATTTATCAAGCAGTTGTTTATTGAGAAGTTGCAACTGAGGTTTAAAAAACCTTAACAATAATGTAATAATTGGTTCATAAAGCACTTCAACGTTTGATTAACTATAAATTTACCATTTATCAATGTTGCTTAGTGTTACCATGGATACTTACTCAAAGAACAATGCAACTCTGTCACTCACAGCACACAAAACAGTGTATCACTATCACTGAAAATGCAAGTCAGTCATGGGATTTAATCTATTGGATAGAGAAGCGATTGATGCCTACAACTGAAAGAATGTAAATAATATTGTATTGGTAAATCTGATTAAAAAGAAACTTACTTCTCCCTTTGTTGGCCTGCTTGAACTTTTTCTTAGTCTTGTATTTACACTAACAATGTAATCACATTATTTCCAAGACCATGTAATGGCAAGTAAACTCGTTTTCTCTCTGTTCATGCGCTCCTGCAGGTCAGCAAACACCATGTTTTCAGTGGAGTGGCTCGGCCACAAGGTGGCACTAAAAGCTAATAATGGAAAATACATCTGCACCAAGAAGAACGGCCAACTGCTCGCCGTCAGTGATTCCACAGGTAATACACCATTTCAGGTTATGTTCCCCTCCTCCATTCTCTACACTGATGTACCTTCTCCCTCAAATCCAGCCTCTGACTCCTCTTGTGTTTCCTCTGATGTGTCTCCATCATTCTGCTGTCACCCTTTGTCAGGCGAGGACGAGCAGCTCACTTTAAAACTGATCAACCGACCCATGCTGATCCTGAGAGGAGAGAACGGATTCATCTGCCACCACAGGAACTCCAACACACTGGACGCCAGCCGATCAGTCTATGACATTTTTACCCTGCAGTTCAGTAATGGGGCCTACCATATTAAAGGTCAGGCTGTACCCTCTCGAACAAGATTGATAACCCCTGCTTCCTTTTTTGATCCCAGCTCTGAAACAAATCTGTATTTCAGCAGTGAAAAATGGACTATGAACTAAATTATAAACACATTTCTGGGTTGTCTGACTATCTGCTTTTTAATCCTGCAGGTGTGGACAGCCGGTTCTGGTACGTGAACAGTGCTGGGCTGGTGTGCTCTGATGGCGAGGTCCCAGAAGATTTCTCCCTTGAGCTCCTTGAGCCCGGTCGCCTCGCAATCCGTGGCAAGAACGGCAGATACCTGCGTGGAGACCAGGGAGGCACGCTGAAAGGAGACGGACACAGCCTGAGCAGCTCAGCCCTGTGGGAGTATTGATTCAATCCAGTATTAGTCCTAACATGAAACCTGACAATGACTCTTCTCGTTGTTGCCTTAACTCTGGTGAAAGACAGTTACTCATCAGCCTACTCATTGCATCCCACTTTTTTTCCTCCTTCCTGTTACAAAGAGGTGGTGACAGTGAGCTCACGTCGATAACTAACTCATATGGGGGAGAAGGTGCAAGAAGAGGAACTGATTCAGCCAAGAAACGTCTTGACGAAGTGAACCTTTGAGTCGGTGCTTGATCTCGAATCAGCAGAATTAGTGTGAATGAACTTCAGAGTGTTTGTGTTGTTCTTATAGATTTTTTCTCTCCAATGAGCGTCTGCTGTAAAAATTTTAGTAAAGGTGCAATACGTAAGAATTGTGGCTGAAAACATTTAAAACTCTATTAAAATTACCAATTAATGTGAAGGAATAACAGTTTTGACATTATAACATCTATTTATAGTGTGGCAAAGCATATCATGCTAACCAGCTAGCCCACTCCAAGTCCAAAACTCTTGTGCTAGCTATGTAAACACCAACACTCTTCTGGTGCTTCATGCTCCCAGTCTGGACTGCTAGCTGCACGGCTAACTGAGCTAACTAGCTAATTGCAGCTTCAGTTTGCAGCAGTTAGCAGTTACTCTCATGACATGCTGCTCTCTATTTATTCAGAGTTTGAATTCAATAGGTGGCCAATTCTTACATAATGCACCTTTAACTATTGTTTGATGCTAAACTACAGATCAAAAATATTGTCTTTTCAATAAAGACCTGTAGATGTATGCAGTAAAACCAAACATCAGTGTGACAACCAGGCTTTACATTATTTACAACAGGACAACAGAAGTGGTCAAACAGGTGTGTAATGACACTCATCCAGCTGAAGAAGTAGCCTGCAACAAATCAGGGTGCAATTTGAGACAGACATTAGAGGTGAGGTCACCTGTAAGTGGAGTTCAGGTCATTAGCATGGTACTGCAGTCTAAGGATAATCATTAACAGACACGAATGATGGGTCTGTAGTTGTCAGCTGTAGAAACAGTAGAAGACTGGAACCAAGTTTCGTGTGCATGGTAGCAGCACTAATAGGATCATAATGCTTTCATCATTTGCCCCTCCATTATGTTTTTCTCCATTTCTTCTTCCTCTCATGAACATAAAGATACAAAATACACTTCTATGTCTGGTTATGTTTTGTTTCAGGGCAACACTTGCTATATTAATATTATTGAACTATAATATTGCCTACATCGCACCCTCAGATGTACAGGGAGTAACCACAGGCAATAGGGCTCAGTCAACCAGCTTTCCTGTGAGCAGGGCTGGTCACCAGACTGGGACTGAATACAGCCTCTGAGACCAAAGGAAGTCAGTTTGAGGACAGGGGATGGAGGCGATTTACAGCAGCCCTTACCAGGACTATGACTCCGGGAACAAGAAAACACGACAGGCGAGGCGAGGAGAGGCATCAAGAGGCAGAGGAGCATTGGGTGAAAACAACATCAAGAGCTAGAATATTTTCACTCTATTTTGTGGATTAATTTCAACAAAAGGAAGCAATTAAGATTATGTTACTTTGGTATAGCGGAGGAACTTTCTTGATGTTTTGTGAGTTTACTTTTTAGATAGTTACATCTCCCAGCTGAAACTATTGGTGCTTTCAGACTCACCTCTTGCAGTACAAAGTGGTATTACAAGCAAGGACAAGACGGGGCTAGCTGGTTAGCATGCTAAACATTTAGACGTTTTTGACACAACAACAACAACACTGTTTCGCCACACTTGTTGATAACATTAAATGTAAACTTACATGTGCTGTAAGTGTTGTCATCGTTTCAGCTAACTTCTTGCCCCTTATGCAGTTCCCCTCCCTCCTCTTTACGTCACCACATGAACGTGCAGCAGTAATTGCCAGACATCGCAGCAAATGGGAGGACCATTTTATGGAGTTCTCTGTCCTGATTAGATGAAGTGGGCAAGGATACCAGAAAATGTATTTTCTCTTTTTTACGGCATGAGCAGGGGGAGGACAGACAAGGTGTTACTGATCAAACACTCTATAACTGTGTTTACTGTTGGAATATAGAACTAGTTAACCCATATTCTAATAAAAATATCACTTACAGCAGCTTTAAATCCTGACCATATGTTACAAATTGCCCCTTTAAACCCTTACTAAATGTTAATACTTACTTCTGCTTATCATTGTGTTAATAAACTGTTCATTATTATTACTGTATTAACTAATGTCAATAGGATTTTTACAAACTCGGGACCAGGCCAGCATCTGTGAAGGAAGCAGAGACACATTTCCTGTCAGGACCTGCAGCAGCTGTCATGTGGATGCCAGCGGGTGTCACGACACTGCTACTGTTTCTGTGACAAAAGTATTGATGTTGCTGTGATGATGGCAGAAGAGACCATCAGTTTCCCACCAGTCATGGTCACTGTTTTACTGTTTTGCTTTTTGGTCCATTTCTGGTGGATGAGCTGATAGACTGTCAAGAAAGATGACATCACGAACAACATAACGATCACTCACACAAATCTATCAGTCTGTAACAATTCACATAAAGACTCTCTGAAAGCTGAAAAGGGCCTCATACGCGTTTCTTTTCTAAAGTTCCAGGTCAGCGTCTCTAATCTGAACATTCAGGAACATGGTCGAAGTCGAAGTCTTACAGCATCACTATGGTTTGGCTGTTTTAAAGTCACATCACTGCCATCTAATGGAGATGATGTGACCTTTTACCTTCATTTTTCAGATGGTGTGCCACAGACGCTGAACATCAGAAGACATTTTAAAGCTTACATACATTGTGGTGGCTGTGTATCTTTCACAAAAATGACAAGAGCTCCAACTTAGCAAAAATAGTGTGATAATATTAGGGAACAGATTGGAGTGGAAGAAAATACAGCATTGCCTTTTGAGAAACAAACAGCACAAGTTTTAATACAGTAAATCTGTCAACAATAGTCTTTTTGATATCGGGCCCAGCTTATCTCATTGTGACAAAAAGCAGGACTATGCATTTCTGTTGTAAAAGGACATTAGTAGAGCTGCTTGAATAATATATACATTTTCTTTCTCAATTAAGTTGCTAGTTGCTTGGTCTAAAAAATGTCATGTCACTATGGTTTTGGCTTTAGATACAAGAGCTCCTAAATGTTCAGTCAGCTAACACCGAAAGGTCTGGTACTGCTCTCTAATGTTTGAAACCTTAGAGATTTAAACTAGATTTTTTAAAAAAACACTGCATTTGCATGAGAGTTTCTGCCAGGAAGATTTAGGTATGTTGTACATCTGCACTGGATGCCAACGGGTGTGACAAAGCGGCATTAGTATTTGATGACCTGGGATGATAATGTGTGGCTCACTATGTATTATTCAAACATATAGGCCAGTTAGCGATACATTGTTGTAGGTCCAGCAACATCATTTTATTCAATATACTGTATGTAGTGGGGGTCCTTGCTCTGTATCTCTATCAGCTAAGGGGTCCTTGACCTGAAGAAATGTACAAGACCCCTGCCTTAATCCCTCCCTGTGCTGAGAAACAAGTGGACTGCCTGTCCTTGGACAACTCTTCTCTGAAATGTATAAACAGGGCAAGGCAAAGCAGACAACATCATACATTTGAAGGCTGACCATATAAGATATAACGATCCCTCCCGTCGGTCTAGTTTGAGAGCAAAAGGAATGAGCTTTCATTTCAGTTGCGGTACATTTGAACAACCTCTGAGGATTATTTGTTTTAATCAAATTAGATCCTCACTTTTGTAATTGTTGGTTCTTCATAATCAGACGCCAACAATCCTCCAGTCGTCTGTAAATGTGTGCACATTTCTGATGTTTCTGATGCAACAACTATTGTGCAGGACATGTGGTTCTGTGTCATTGTTACGCCTACGTGTCTGACACATGTGAACTGCAGGACCTTCAAGCAGCTGTAAGGCAGATTTTCCATTCCAATTGTAATTGCATATATTTTTACTGCACCTGAGCTCTACAGTCACCTTGTGCTGGATGTAACGGTTCATAAACGAGGAGTTAAGCTGAAGCACACAACTAATAAAAAAAACAACGTTATGGGTGATGATTATTACAATAAGAGCTGTAAAATATGTGCAGCTAAATCATAATGGAAAATAATGAGTCACATGAGAATAATCGTGAATGTTAACAATCGTTTAGTTTTACAAAAGCACATTTACAATAGATCATGGACATTTTTTGCTAATCAGCTGCAAAGGTAGGTTTACACAACACCAAACAAGGTCGAGGGCAGCTGTGTAGGCTCAGCTCGATAAACAAAATCAGCGTTTAAATTATGAGGAGAGGATTTTCTCTGAGCTCTCTGTAAACAGCGAGAAGATATCGGGTCATCTGCCCTGTGGACACGCCCACACCGAAGGCCCCAGAGACTCGACTCTGCTGGATCTGCTGTAACAGGTGCTGACATAAGAGACGGAGGAAGGAGATGGAAGTTCAGGAAGAAATAACACAAAGATACTTTTGGATTAAACACAGTCATGGACAGGAGCAAAAAGCTTTTGGGTCTTACAAAAGTGTTACGAAATTTACTGTATTTAAGAAAAAAGAGTTTTTCTCAATTTCATGTACTGGAATGGAATAAAATAGATATGTATTTAATTACTTAGAAGAGACAGGTGGTCAATAAATAAATGAGAAGAAGTACAAATGTTTAGTTGTTACCTCGGCCCGCTGCAGTGCCTGTCTCAAACCTAAACTCTGGATGCTCTTTGTGGAAGCTGCCCTCTCAGGAACCCTCTGTAACAGAGTCTGTGTGAACGAACAGAGCAGACAATTAATGTGACGGAAGTTCACATTAAACTTGGCATCTAAAAGTAGGGACACATATGACTATAGCTACAGCTAATCATCGTTCATGGGTAAGGAGGGTGATATGGTCTCTCTCACACAATCCAAACTGGCCGTATCTATCACTGTGTCAGAAATCATTCACTACCCACTATAGAGTGAGTTTGCCATTTTGTAGTGCCCTCCAAATGTATAGTAGGATTAATCAAACCATACATAGTTGACTCAACTACAACCTTAGTCTTGAAGTGTGCACTTTGGAGAAACTGCAAATCTTGGGCACCTTGGTTTGCAACAGAAAGAGGAGGAAATACAAAACATCAACCTTGATATCTCTTCTGTTTATTTTCGTTGCTTTTGAATGCCCCTGTATCAACAAGAGGTCCAACAACAGTGCCTGTCTTCTCTTGTTCAAAGCAGATCAAAGCTTAGCTGGATCAAAGCTGTATCATTGTCTTGTAATGGGGTTGTATTAGCATACCATGGTATAAGAAATGATGGTTATCATACATCTGTCTAGAAAACTGAAATAGTTCTCAACTTTGACTGTTTTCCTACTTTTAGACTAGTCGACTAATCTGAGTTTAAACCTTTGTTTGAACCCCATGGGGGTTTTCTTTAAGAACATCCCCAGTGTATATATCAAGTATAAGAAGAAAATGTCTGTAAGTTGCTCTGAAAACATGGTTGGTGGTGTGTTTGTACCTGCACCCTGCGCAGCACAGCATGATGCAGTCCACACACTGCTGCTATAGATGAGCTCTCAACCTGAACCTCCACTGTGGTCAGGGACTCCTCCTTCCCCGCACTCTCTTCCCCTACATTTACCTGGAGGAGCAACAGAGCACTCACCTGTTTCATTCATATCAAACATACAGGCTACACTTATCAATATAATATTAGATCATTCTTTACCTCTTTTGCTGCCAGTTTGACCGTGTGTCCGTTTGGACCTCGAGCATGGATCACTGAGTGGCTCATCTTGTCTCCTTGGTGTCCTGTCCTCACTCCTCCAGAACCTTCAGACAACAGCCATTCCAGCAGAGAGACATTCACATTTTGAGGAGCCAACTTTGGCCCCTGAGGGTCCACACCTGAGCTTTTCACCACCAGCATATCTCTCACTAACTCTGACAACACCCGCACTCTTGCTGAATACTGCTCTCGCTCAGGTTTCGAAGCGTTTTCTCCTCCTCTCTCCCCTCTTCCACTGCACTCAATCCGGCGCGAGTTTAAAAAAGCTTGGATGGTGTCCTCTGTGGTGTTGCTGCACTGAGACGTGGCCTTTTTCTGGGCGTCTAAGGGACAGCTGACCTGTAGGGCGTGCAACCAATCCACTGTCAGTGTGTTCAAGGGCAAACTGATGCAGCTATGCTGCAAACCATTAAAGTTTGCTGACTCCTCACCCAGGAGACTCAAGAGTGAGAAGATGAGCGAGCAGCTCACTGTCATTGGGAAGGATGCGTCGCCTGCAGCTGCCAGGGGCAGTGAAACCTCTAATGATTCCCCTGCAGGGAGGCTGTGGAACGGGAATGAAAAATTTGTGGAGGGGCTTTCTCCTCCTGCACTGTGAGGATGGGACAGAGGAAACACAGTCACGCTCAGTGTCCAGCCATGTTCCAAAACATAAGGACTTGAATTATCCAGGACACATGTCAGGTTCAGCGAGTCTTTTTGAAGCAGTCTGCTCCACTTGGTCGTGGCATGACATCTGATCAGATTCTCCTCACTGTTTGTACCAGCTACCAACAGGAAGCTGATGTTAAGAACCTGATTCAGGTGCCTGAGAATTTGGTTTTTGGATTTGATTGCAGTTTTCAGCACCAATGCTCTGAAGAATACAAAGCAAATCACATTCAAATCAACAGAAAGGATATATTGACTAGAATTAATGTCTACTGTGTTCAATTTCAACAATGAAAAAGGAATCATGTTGGGTTTACCTCTCACAAACATCCCCAATAGCAGACAGGAGGTCCCTGGCGCTTCGGCCCACCTGTGTGGAGGGCATCTTGGACAATCCTGTATCCTCTTTCTCCACAGGTAAGGTAATCCTCTGGATCTGCCCCCTGACAGACAGCCCCAGCAGCTCAACCTCACCTGGTGAACAAGGACACAAAGTAGAGGTAGGAAAGAGACTGAGGCCTAGTTGCTAAGCAGACACAGTGTATAACATCACTGCTTAACGTTGTTGTCACTGAGCTGGAAGAGCATAAACAAAAACATATTATCACACCAGTGTTATCAATTTATGATCAAGTACTGTTGTCTGACACATACGTATTAATAGACAGCTGTTCCTCACAGGGTAGAAAAGAGAAGTTTTCTGCTCACTAACAGGAAGCGAGATCAGTGTACGCTGCTGACTTGATGCACATCTCTTGATGCAGACTGTGAGCATAAAGAGATACGCTACCAGCTTCAGACTAGAGGTCAACTGGTGAATGGGGTTGTCCAATAAATCTTTACTCATACAATCATTATTGGCAAAACTTGGCTCCAATAGAGGCCGATGTCAAGCGTATAATGAGTGTGTGTGTTCAGTGAGGTCGGGATCCTACACAAGCTGTTTCCTTCATTATAATATCAGCCTTCTCCACTGGAATTTTACCTTTTTTTACGCTTAGTTTGATTTTCAATTCCAGATTTATATATTAATTTAGGCCTTTATTAGTTTGAGTCAGATATTAGGTTCAACTCGGGATAGGACGTTAAAAGATTTTATGGGCAATCATGATAAAAAACACCCACAATAAGTTGATTGTGGTGAATTTTTATTATTGGAATAATTGTGAATCGAGATATTCATGAATATCCTCAAATAACTTGAAATAGCTGTCTAGCCTGCTGACTTACAGTCCTATATTGGTTTGCTGAATTATTTTGAATTGCCTCAGCCTGTCACCATGGCTGAAGGCTTGGCTTGCTCTTTGTATCCCCCACAAAAATAAGTTTAATAGGATGTGTGTAAAGAAGAACAGGGAGATGATGTTACCATCATGTGTTTATCCTTTTTATGGACCTTATGATTTATGATTACTTATTGAAGATTCTTTAGTTTGATTGTTTTTCTCTGAAAAAAGATGCGTGATTCCTGTATGTTTTAGTGCAATTTCGTTTTTTATTTAAAAAGGTTTAAGAATATTTTGCTGATTATCAGGATTGTATCGTGAAGCGCAATTATGTTGGAAGTTCAACAGTAATCCTTAAAAAGATCATTGGCTTCCAACACTGTCGGGTTTCTTTTGTGCTTCAAACAACCATTGGTTTATTACTTTACAGAAAGTCATCGATTGCAAATCAATCAGTATGAACATTTTGTCACTATCATTTTCACGTATATTTGTTGTCAAAGTCACACTAGCCTCTTTGAAAATGATAATGCAAATTTGGTGATTGTTTTGCTGTTTTGCAGCTGACTCAGACACACCTAAACAAACTTTAACAGGACGGAGTTTTCAAAGCAGTCACTTTTCAAAACTGTTATCAAGCCTGACTAAATCATAGCATATCTCATTTTTCAGTTTTGTGTAAGTTCATTTAGTTCAGCGGTTAAATGAATTTAAAGCAATGGCTTCCAGAAGGAAATTGTTTAATGGTTGTTATTAGTAAAGTCAACACATCTGTGCTGGGCCTGATTCTGCTTACCTGCAGGGTTGCGTGTAGGCTCAGCCAAGGCGACGACTCTACACACATTTAAACTGGTGGGGCTTTGGCAGGCAGCGTCTGTCTTACTCGATGTCTCTTCATTCCTTTCTTGGCATTCTTGACCCAACGATCCCTCTGACAGATCCAGTCTCAGCAGGTCTGACCCAGTGCTGTAATAGAGACAGTTCTTATCCACACAGCCACACACCACTGGCCCCGGTACACACCGCTCAGTAAAGCCAGCTGTGTTGCCCCCTCCCTCTGGTCCTCCCTTGTCTGTTTTGATCAGCACCACTCTCCCTAGTTCACCCACAGCCACTAAACACTGTGCATGCCCAAGACCCGTCTCCATGACAGCAGATGCTCCAACAAATGCGACTGGCTGCTCCAGGTTATGCAGGACCCGGAGCCGGGACCCTGGGAGTCGCAGAGGGAGGAAACAAAGACACCCATCCGGCAAGCCACAAAGGATGACCGGTGATTTGGCGAGGGCAGCATCAACCCCAAACAGAAGTTTGAAGAGGACCGGCTCGAGGCGGAAATGTCCGTCAGATAAAGTCACCTCTGATAAAGAAGTGGAGGAGGAAGGTGGCGGTGTCGCATCACTAGAACAGACACAAATCAGCACAGGCCTCCTTCTCACTCCCGTCTTCCCCTCGTCGTCATCCTGAACAACACTCGAGACCAGCGGTAGACTGAATGAAGTGAGGCTCTCACAGCTGCTGGAGGCTGATTGTTTTGGACAATTGTACAGAGTCAAAATCCAGGACGTGTCTCTCTGGGAAAGAGTCAGGAGTACAGAGCCGACAAGGAGCAGTGACAACACTCCTTCTTCTGGAACAAGCAGAAACTCAGAGGAGATTTTCAGCTCAGATGGACTGGAGGAGGCATCAGCATCAGCAAGGGAGCTTTGAGCTCTGCAGAGGTGAAAGGTCACATAAGTCAGAGGCACTGATGAGACTGCATTTAACACGTTGTATATAATACATGCGCATGTATTCCTGGATCTAGCTCCTTTGAATGCAGTCAAATTGGATGTAAAGATTCATACCTGGATAGCAGAAATTGTGAACTAACACAATAAACTCCGCTCACACAGGCTGCATAGAGGAGCTGCTTGTCATGACTCTCAACCAGGTCACTCACAGAACCAGGAAACTGTAGGACAGACTGCAACACAACATCATAACGCAATCAAACAAAGAGAATAAGGAGATTATTACAACCTGACCTTCTCACAGTGAAGCTTTGCAGTCTATTTGGGATGTCAGATCAGTGTACAGTACAGTATATGAGCTACTTACCGTGAGTTTTCTCTCTTTAGCACTGAAGACATAGACCTCGTCGCTGCCAGTGCAGATGAACACATCTGTCCCAACACCGAGCTGGACCTTCGGTGTGCATGATGTTCCCGAGAAGCCAAACTCTGCCCAAGTCTCAACAGCACACCGTCCTTCCATAGCCACGACGCCGACGACGAAGAAACTCACAAATCTGCATGTGACGTAAGACACACTATAAGGGGACAATAAGAAAATGTTTATGTCACAATTATACGAGGTTTTCATGAACCGGTTGTTGACAGAGGCGCTCTAACTTCCGCGCGTCAACTTTTGGACCAATACCGGCCAAGAACTACATTACCCATGAGAAACAACCGGAAGTCTGATGCCGAGTGTGGGTTCGCTGTTTAAAAAATCTTCCTTGCCTCGGCGGAGAGGGCAAACGACTTTTCCCTTCTTCTAAAAACAGTTTATTACAAAATCAAACCCTTGTTGGGAGTTTTAGCGCCAGTTGTAGTCCGCAGAGCTGAGAACACTGGGTGGCGAACGTGCGCACTTTCCATGTTGTCAATGCACGAAAAAGAAGAAGAAGAAAACACGGAAACCACGTGGTCTTCCTCCGCCAATCAAAACAGTCGAAGCGAGTTTTCGCTGTTATTTGAAAACACCGTTTAGCTCGGAGGCTTTTGGTGGTGCTGACACACCGATTCAAGCTAAAGTTTTTGATAATTTATTCTTTTCTTTTAAGCACTAAATACCATGGACGCGTGTAAAGAAGAAGATATCAAAATGTACTTTTATGAGAACAGACTGAAAACTTTCGAGGGGTGGCCGTTCGACGAGGGCTGCTCGTGTACGCCGGAGAACGTGAGCGAACGTTTAAAACGGTTGACTTTTGCTACTGCTAGCATAACAGCAGTTAGCTTTAAATAAGGAAAACAGCTGATATTAAAATTAAATACGCTTTAGCATCCCCGAAGTTTTAACTACGTTAGGTTTACAGCTAAGTTAATTGATAAGTTAAATCACTCTTGCCAGTAGCTAGGTATTAAAATCGTTTTATCTAAATGTTTACTCTGACAATAGCTATATAGATAGGCCTATAGATATAGAATAGATAGATAGAAGAATAGATAGAAGGACTATAGGTGTCAAATGTAACATTAGCGTTATAGCTAAGTGTTGCTGCTGCGTATATGACAAAGGGCCCTCTTATTTGAGGTCAACTTGCAAAGCAATATCTGTAACCTTTAGATATTGTTTATGTTATTAGCTATGATTCTGAAGGAAAGCATGATTAAGCACATGATTAGCGAAGATAAAATTGTCTTTGGTGAGTTAACTAGCATAAAGGCTAATTATTTTCATTATAGACAAATTTCTCAGTTTTGTTTTGAAGCAGTTGATTAAACACCTGTCTATGAAATTTCAGTAAATTGTGGAATTGGCCACTAAAATTTACAATGGCTTAAACCAACAACTGACACTGTAGGACTGCACCTAACCATTATGTAAATGTACTTTAATGTATTTGTTCATTTTTGATCATGTATTTTACAACTGTCTATTGTTATCTGTAATATTGCTGTCTCTGTTAGTTGCCTGGGGGCTAGGAAAATAAATTAGAATTCTTGCTAAATCTGTCCCCATCAATAAACAAATTAAATTAATTTAAAAAAAAAAAAGAAGGAATTATTGATTTAATCTGACACTTATTCTCCTCATTCGTTTGGTCTGTTCAGTCCAAATTTAAGAGAGATTCCAGTTTAAATTATGCATAACATAGAAAAACACTAATTCCTGACTTTTTAAAAAGCTAGAACTAAATAATGCTTTGGTTCCATTTGGAAACAGTTGTTGGCTGTTAGCTAGGTAATAAAAGCTTTTTTACGGAACAGTAAAGTTGTTAATTTCAACATTAAGTACAGCTTTTTATGGTGTCTGTCTGTTTCATGTGTTTCTCCAGATGGCCAAAGCTGGCTTCATTCACACCCCTTCGGAGAACAGTCCAGACATTGCCATGTGTTTCTTCTGCCTCAAAGAGCTGGAGGGCTGGGAGCCGGAGGATGACCCGGAGTAAGATAACAACATTACTTGGCTCATGGGTTAGGATTGCAAATAGAGGGACAGGAGATTTGTACAGTATCATTGCTTTATCGATTTAAGTTCATCTTATTTCTTTTAATTGGGCGAATTCTTGAGAGACCAGGTTGGTGTAGCATCTGTAATCTGTTCTTGTACTGTAGAAAAACAAATGGCTCCCAAAAAGTGAATAATTTACAACAACAAAAAAGATGGTAATAAACACGGTTGTGAAGCAAAATACATTTTCTGTATTTCCAGCGGTGTCAAGTCACGAGGCTTGAGAGATGGATTTAACCAAGAATGGTCTAGTTTGCGGTAGCAGAGGCAAAAATACTTTGACATTTTCTTTCTGTTAATGGGTCAACTCCAAAAACACTGGATTCCTTAATTTCTCATAACGCAGCTCAGTAGCATCTTTTTTCCGACCCTCTCAGCCTCACAAGCCAGGTCTTTCAAACCCCACTTTCAGTTTGTAACCCTGAAAAACTTTGTTAGAAATCGTAGTCTCGAGACATCATCATGGATATTTATAGTTCTACATCCATAAAAGACGTAGAACTGTTTTTTTCAGGCATAGTGGTACTGACCACTGTTTCATTTCCAGTGAAATTGTCCACTTATGTTGTTATAATTCACAAGACTTTCCTCCTTGGTGTATTATATAATTTTGCAGCGTTTGCAGCTGATGCATCAGCACTTCAGGCATTAACTACCTGAACTCTCTGTAACTATGTAAATATTTGCTTTGTATCCATGGTCATTAAAAATACACTGCTTGAGCTACTGTTGTCATTGTTGTTGAACTTTACAAGTATAGTTAATCATTAACATGGTTTATACCAGCTGTCTTCTACACAGATAGCAGACTTGTTTTGGAAACCAACCTCTTCACAGGAATTAATTTGTTGTAATTAGGGTTAGGTGTTAGTTGTTTTTGTGGTACAATGTCTATTCAGTCTAATGGACTTGTACAATGTGTGTTCCTATTATGTTCCTTGAAATTAAATATCTGTGACCCTCTTAACCACTCTCTCGTTTTGTTGCCAGAAAGGAGCACAAATCTCATTCACCATCCTGCAACTTCATCACCCTGAAGAAGACGGTAACAGAGCTGACTGTGGAGGAATTCTTTAAACTACAGAAGGAGAGGCACAAGTTCATCATTGTACGTTCTTCAGTGGACTCGATAACTTTCAAATTATTGACTTACACAGTGCATAGTGCAATCAATTTACTGTTTTAGTCAAATAAAACCAGGTAACAGCAAAAATATTTTTCCAATCTGTTCTCTTAGGATATCTCTATTATTCTCTATTTGTTGAGGCTACCACTAACAAAACGTTGGTTCCTGTGTTGTCATTGGACCTTGGCATCAATTTTGATTTCATTTCTTCCACTCGCAGAACAAATCCTGTAACGAGGCCCTCACCAAGTTGGAAGAGGCTGCCAAATTGAGAAGAGGAGATATCATCAAGACAGCCATGGGTGAAGAGTGAAAGGAGAATGGATGCTGATGAATGAGATGGGCGTGGTGTGAGAGATTAATTGTAGATGGAAAGCGGCTGTCTGGTTTCCCCCTGATCTCATTTCTATGTTCCCTTCGTATGTCTTCTTTGTAACACTGTACATCTGTCATCTTTTAATGTCTTCTGTTTTTATGTGTCCTTTTTTTATGAATTAAACACGTTCTTTCTGGTTGCATTTATTTATTTATTTATTTATTGATGGGGGATTCTGATGGTGAATTTTCTTATTTGTAACATATTGTACAGTCTGAAAATATGTGAGATCTTCACAGTATAACCAAAGGAAACTAGGAACCCTAAAAGGTGCAGTATGTAAGAATTGGCAGCTGCTGAATTCATATCCTGACCAAATATGGAACAGCTAATTGCTGTTAGCTCAGTTAGCCGTGCAGCTAACAGTCTGGACTGGGAGCTCGAGCCACTGGGAAAGTGTTGGTATAAACACAGCCAGCGCAGGAGTTTTGGACAGGAAGCTACTAGCTGGTTAGCTTGCTCGATATGCTTTGGCATACAATACATTGACGTCATAATGTAAAAACTATTCCCTTGCATTCACTGATAATTTTAGTACATTTTAAATGTTTTCATTCATAAGAACTACCAAAAGGAATGAAAATTGAGGGTTTTCCTTTTCTCAGATCAAACGCTTTACTATATTTTCACAAAACATCTAATGAAAGATGATCTTGATATAGACTTAAAATACATCTATTTTTATTAATGCTGCCTACAACAAAATGTGCACAGTCCAATAAACGTCAATTATCATATAAGGGTGTTCCCAGGGCCATAACTGAAACTTAATGGTAGGCCGAGGGCCAAATTCAAGCCTTGTATGTATTGCATTGTCAGGATTATTTGAAGAAGTACCATACAGAAGCCCAATGAGGCAAGTAAAACAAAACAAAATCTGGCTATGCATTTTCTAAGTCTGATATAAATCTTTTTCTCTTCTTTGTTTAGGAGGTAAGAAGAAAAGAAAAATGTTTTGCTGGGTTAACCCTTAAAAGATCCTTAAATGTTTTCCACTTGCCTGTACCATGTTCCCTTAATTGTCTGACTTCAGCCACAGAATGTCACCATGCCCTCTGTGCTCAGTTTATGACAACAACATGATTAATTAGTGATCCTAAATTGATCTATTTGAAGCACATTTCTACCAAACAAAAATGACACCACATAAAAATTCATTCATATTACAACATTCTCTTCATTACAATTTCTTTTGTGTATTTTTTAAATAATGATAATAATACATTTCATTTATGCCGTGCTTTTCGTGATACTCAAAGACACTTTAAATAATTACATTTTTGACAGATACATCTGGCGGGCCAACTTTGGCAGCCACTGAAAGCTCTGTCTTTATTCTTTTGTTTCTTGTGTCATCTTTTAAACCATTTGGTGATGGATAAATATTTGGATATACAAAATTCAAGGATTGTTATGTGTAGATGCTCCTGATCCTCATTCTTTTTTCATTTATTTAGTTTAAGCGCAGCTGACTCCCCATATGCCCGTATTGTCTCCCTCCATGTCGGTGCGTAAAACCCTAAAGTCCCTCCCTGACAGAAGCTGCCGCACTCCAGTCTGCTGTCGTCCTCTTGCAGCTTTGTCACTTGGTCCAGTCATTGGAAGCTAAGCTGATCTCCATATCAATTGTTGCAGATTGTAATTACTGCCCCCTCAGGAAACCTCCACTACCATAATATCTTCTGGCTTCTCTCCTTTTTTCTCCTGCGTCCTGCACCAAGCGCGTCAACGTTTTAAAAGACTGGATCAACACTAGAAGAGTAAAAAGCCAGCGCCATCGCCGTTACGCACGAGTTCAGCCCTCACCTGTACGGGATGAAGATAACCTTCGGCTCTCTGGTGATCACAGCTGGCATCTGCGGCATGCTGAGCTTCGCCTTTTTGGCGACTTCCCTCGGAACCGACTACTGGTACATCATAGACATGAGTCCAATGAACACGAGCGACTATGAAGACATAGTCCCTCCACACTCGGGACTGTGGAGCACCAATAAAGGTAGGCAACTTTTCCACAAGTAGTTAATTAATAATAATTATTGAGATTCCAAGGCAATTATTTTTTACCCTAAATGTTCTCCCTCTTGTTTTGTATTGTAACCTCTAGGTGGGAAGGTGCAGGCAGACTCTATTGACTCTATCACAGCTGACTACTCCAGATACTCTGAGACTGAGCTGTGTGAGTCTCTCCTCGTTTATGAAACCCTGTGCTCACCATTACACATATCTGCTAATGAAGATTCACTGTCAAGACAGCCATAAGCCAACAGATGCCCCATAACCCATCTGTTTGTGTGTGTGTGTTTATATGCAGACATGCACAGCGCAATAGTGGTGGTGCTCCCCTTCAGCCTGGTCCTGCTGCTGTTTGGTGGCATCTGTGGGTTGGTCAGCTCCCTGGCCCGGAGCCCTGTCCTCCTCACCGGCACGGCCTGCTACTTCTTCGTCTGCAGTGAGTACAAGTTTGTTCATTTTCACTCTTCAGGTGTGCCGTCACTCTGGAGTCGAGCTGTTTCACCTCAGTGTATACGTCAGTAAATTTATCGGGGATCATTTTTTTTCTCCATCCAAGACGGATCCATTAAAAGGCAAACCACAATGCACAGTGGAACTCATGCACACAGATCAATCAGTGCTGCCGGCGTGTCTTTTTTACTACTGGCAGTGCTTCAAAGAGCACAGGGAATTTCCATCTCCACAGTCTGGACAGTGTAGTCTCAGATTTTCTGTGCCTGCATTGTCTGTGCCGGAGTCATCACGTTTAAGATTCAGTGGTGTCTGAAGCACCGAAATTACACATGATTGCCACTAAGCTGGAGAGATGGTGTTAATAGAAACGACAGAATGTATCACAGTGAGGGTAATCGAGAGGTACGCGCCAACGCTGCTCTGCTTTGGATCATTTGCCTCGGCGTTAAATAAAGCAGGGGCCATTAGGTGGAGGTACGAAGGAGAGAACAGTCAATTGTCTCGACACTTGCCTTTAAAGATCATTTCACTCAAATGGCCGTGTGCGGTGAGGACCAGAACACCGCAGAAGTGCACACTCAATCATAGCTTTTTTTACACTGTGAACAGCATTGTCCCAACGTACGTTTAGTGGACAATTGAATCCCACTGCTTTGAAAATGTAAATACACTGGGAACTGTTATTCTCAGGGTTTGATTTGTTCCAGCAAAGCATGCAACTGAAAGAATATGGCGATCCCAATACAGCTAACTAAAGGTCATAATGATAACATTACAAGCTATCCAGAAAATAATATGTATACAGAGCTTGCATAAAGGTGCAGAATAAAAGTATTTATTTTCCATAAAAACATTCTTATGAATATCATCAATCAATCACTTTGAAATGTTTGAAAAGGATTGTTTTGTTTATCTCTGTGAAAGAATTCTGGTCCCAGCTTCTAACAAGGTTTGTGAGGCAACAGAAGAACGACGTTGGTCTCACGCGGTATCTGTGTTTCGTCAGTGATCAACAGTCTTGGTAGTAGCAAGTTCACGTTCACCAGACACAACAACAGCTGTGTTGTAATGGGAATGCAATGGAGTTAAAGGAGCAACATGTACGAAATGGCCACCTGTCCAATTCATACTCAAAACAGTACCACTAGATTAAACGCAAACTGCTGCTAACTGTAGCTGCCCGTCAGCTAATTAGGTCAGTTAGCCGTGCATCTGGCGGTCCAGACTGGCAGCTCAAAGCACAGTGTAGCTACCGGCAAGACAGGACGGGTGCGGGGCAGGCTGGGGCTGGCTGGTTAGCATGATAACTTGAGTAGACATCTCTGCAACACAATACACAGATGTGATAATGTCAAAACTGTCATTTCTTCACATTCTGGTTATCATTTTAGTATGTTTCCGATTGTTTTCAACTAAAATCTTACGTATCGTACATTTAAGTGGCTACATTTTATCATCAGCATCTTTACAAGATAATGACTTACAAATGATGCATTTCATTTTTTATTCAGTGTTTTGGTTGCTCTGATGGAAAACACAGAAGCAGAATGATCAAAAATAACACTAAAGAGTGCATACAGATAATACTGCTTCTTCTTTACTTTGGTTTAGATGAGACAGTTCTCACAATTAGTATCACCATTCTTTCAACATTTAATGCATTGTTGCTATTACAGAAAAAAGTGAAAAACACTTGAAAGCGTCAGAGGGTTTCGGTGGAATATGCAGGAGACAGCAGGACAGCAGGAGTGTGGCAGTAAAGCGGGGCCATGTGGTTCACCTGAGCAGACGGCTGCACTTCATGTGCAGAGCTGAAACTGACCTCGGTTATTGTTATAGACCTCATGTGGCCAAAGGGACTTGACGTTTAGTACCACCCAGAACTGATTGGCTGTTTGAATTGGCCATATTGGTTTGGTATGCATGACAGGGCAGGTGTGTTTATGTGTGTTTTGGTGTCTGTGTTCATAGACGCTCTTGCCTTTGTTACATCAGACATGCTTCGTCGTGGACCGTGGGACCGTCTATATGAGAGCTCTTATTGGTCCGTGGGGAGGCAGTGAAGTAAAATTTTCTTGGAGAAGACTGCTTCCCAAATTTCCGTTCATAACGTCTTTAATTTCCTACTGTTAGTGCGAGACACTTGAGGATAACTCTTTTTAAGGCCTCTTGAAAACTGTTCCCACTGGGATAACAGGTTGGTGGGTCGTGTGGGCAACAAAGAGATTCAAAATGTACGATGTGAAATATATGAAAAATGTATAATAATATAATATATTAATTATATAATAATAGGTACAATTAAACAGATAAGGTATATGATGTATGTTTTTGAGAAGTTGTGAGTAAAAGTAATAGTAGTTAATGATGTGGTTGAAATAATTATCACAATATTTTCTATTGATGCATGTCGCAATAAGGCCAAATTACACATAAAATGATAAAAAATAATATTTATTTATTATAATTAGCTTGGTAAACTACTTTTTTAATAATATATATTATAATCACAATGGCATGATGTGTCCATCTTAGGGTTGAAACAAAATATTGATCCGGGAATAAATTGTATTACTTCACTACACTGGTGCCAAAATGCTGTAAATGGATTTCCCTGCTAATTTGACTCGCCTTATTCACTACTTCATGACTCCTCGGCAGACAGTGCAACTACACAAATCTTGATCTTCAAACTTTAAGAAATAACAAAAATTATCCGCAGAATGTTACATAACAGTTTTGACATTTTGTCAAAGACATTTCTGTGTTGTGTTGCAGTTATATATACTGACGTTAGCATGCTAACCAGATAGTCCTGCCTCGTAATACCACAGTTCAATAGGTGGGTGCAGACCTTGCCATCAGCAGGCTGATGATGCCCCACCTCCATCTCACTCCACTCAAGCTTTATGCTTCTCCTGACCACGCCTGAACCTGCAGGGTCTTTATCATTTACCAGAGTCAGAGTCCAGACGGGAACCACTATTAATCACCTCCGTACTATTTTCTTTTATCGCTCTCTAAGTCTCGTAATACTACTATGTACCGCAAAATGCAATGGACCGATAGTATAGCTCTGGAGGTGGGTGCCGACAAGACCAAGGCCAGGTTGATGATGTCCCAGCTCCCTCGCCCTCCTCCACCCAAAAGAAGGCACACCTAAAAAACATATCTGTTAAAATGTACGCTATATTTTCACATTTTTCGGTGATTTACATTGCCTTCAAATCAAATCAAATCAATTTAATTTATATAGCCTAGAATCACAATCACATTGCCTCAATGGGTTTTGCAATCTGTACAGTGAAGGACATCCTCTGTCCTTAGAGCCTCAATTCGAGTTGGGAAAAACTTGCCATGTTGAGGATTAAAAAAACCCTTTTAACTAGGGAAAAAAAGAAGATTGAAGAAACCTAAGAGCCACCGAGGAGGGATCCCTCTCCCAGGACGGACAGACATGCAATAGATCTCTCATGTACTTCAGACAGCCCTTTCCTTTAACACTACATTCCCTCAACCGTACAAGGTCTGTATTCCTATGCACAAGCACAGCTGCGCCTGCCCCACGCTGTTAAGCTGCAGATCAGCTGTTCGGGTAAAAGCACCAAATTGTTTTCAAAATGTATCATAAAAAGTTAATCTTATATATTTTAAGGTGTCGGTGCTGTTTAGCAGTGTAATGCGCTGCTTCTCTGTAGGTGCTTCTTGCTGACGGTCATCTACTGCAGGGATAAGTACCTCATACAACCCCACATCAAAAGACCCAAACTATCACTTTAACCTGGTTATCTGAACTCAAATAGAACAACTAGATTAATAATTACAAAGTCAAATTAAACTTGCTAGTCACACACTGGAGTCTTCTTTCTTTCGACTGTGTGTTTCAAATCTAATCTCTTTAAATGCCACACAGGTGACAGAGTAAACTGGATAGAAAGCCGTGCATTTGAAATAAAGAACCAAGAGAACCACAGCCGGTAGTTACAGAGATATTTTTTGTGCGAACGCAGAAAAATGGTGTTCATGTCGCGGTCAAACCTTACATGCCGCTTTATTGCTGCTACCACACACCTGACACCTTTATAATGATTTCACTATCAAGCAAATCATCTAAATGTCGATTATTGAGAGAGTTAGATTACCGTTAACCACGTTAAAGCTGTTTACAGTAATCAGGTTATTTATGTGCAGTTAGAGATAGTGCTGTGGTGTCTGGCAGTACTCTTCCCTCTGGATGTTTTTGGCACCGGTCCGATGACGCCTTATGACCTCCATAAAGAAGACCTTGTGATGGATAAACACTTTCTTAAAAAGACTCTTTATAGTCTCCCTTTAATAAGCAGCACATGGTAATGTGTGGAGTGGCTTGAATTAGATTGCAGCTGCTTGTGAACTTGTTGACAGTCCGATTCTGGCAAAGAAAGGCATTTTTTTCTTTTTGGTCTCTTTGTTGCTAACCCAAATTTTTGCCATTTGACCTTCTGCTGATCTTAAAATTATATTTCTGTTTGATTTAGTTACATTCTGGCGCATGTCTAGTGTTTACAAAAGCCCAACATAAATGTATAAACCGATGCGACTACATTATTTCCACACCAACCATTACCAAGACCCTAATGCCACGTTCAGACCAAAAGCGATGAAAATATTTGTGTTGTGTACTCGCGTGAGTTTGATCGTGGGTTTATTCATTTTTTTATCGCATCTACTCATATGGTGCAGAAAAAAATAACCAATATAAAATCAATATGAACCTAAAACAAAGAGATTTCTCTGTGATCTAACTACAAAAAATGGATCAAAAGGGCGGAGAAATAACAAAATCATAATGCTGCCTTGTAAAAAGCCTGAATTCATGCTTAATCAGGGCTGTCCGTCAGACCACAAGTAAAGACCTTTTAAAAATGCATTTCTCCTGAATGTAGTTCAGATTGACCAGAGCTGTGCTGTGCTGACATATTTCTAAAACTTACCAGCTAGCCTGACCTTTTCGCTCACTTCCCTCATTCCCTTATTTGTTCTGTCCCGGTATGAGTAGATGTGTTCATTTACAGCTCTGGGTGTCGGCTAAAAAGTGTCGTTTGAGTTTAAAATGTTTGCGTTTGTCACTTGGCGCGTTTTCACTCGCATTTGTCTGGAGCGATTAGACACAATATCGCATCTATCTGAGTTTTATCATCGAATTTGTATGGAATCTAGTTGTGCGAATAATCGCGTTGAATTTGGTCTGAACAAAGCATTAACAGAGTATTTTCCTGGGCTCCCTGCAGGACCATTCCATTTCTTCTCGCCTACTTAATTTTCAGTGTCATTTCAGGCTTCCTTGGAAATGACAACATTCACAAAGTGCTTCCAAGTTCAAAGTCAATCCACACTTATAACTTAAAAGAAGTAGTACATGCTGGTGTCATATTGTGTAACTTGGCACTAACATCACTGTTATTATTGCTGCTGTTTCCATTGAAGTGCCTGAAAATCTGTTGAGACCAATTACAGTCAAATTGTTACATGAAGTATGAATTGTTGTTAGTTGTAGTTTATGAAGTAGTAGTGGTAAGGTCTATAAATTGTAGTGAACAAGAGCAAGAGTGAAGACTCTAGCTAAATGCCAACGTTAGCAGGCTAATGTCAGCGTGCTAACGCCAGCATGCCAACTTTCATATGTTGTTCTGTGGTGTTTACCTTGAACACAAATGACATTGGGGTGTCATTAGTTTTGAATGCATAGTGTGCTGCAGGGATGACGTATTTTTGAAAGCTTACCCGGAAGTTAGCATCGTCCTGGCTACCTTCACAAAAATGTGATTTTTTGAATAGGATTTTGGATTATTGCTGAAAATTCTTTTGCAAACAAACATTGACGGAGGTGACTTAAGAAGATGGCGTAGATGCTACAATAGCATCTGTTATATCAGAACAGGAGAGTATATTTAACTGAATGAAGAGTCAGCCTGTGATGGACAGATGGTTCGTCCAATCATTTATTTTTTTGTACCTCACCTTTTTAAAAAAAAAGCTTTTTAAGGGTGATTTCCGTAACGTCCTGTCAAGATGTCACAGCAATTCATCCAATAATTGTTGAGATATTTTTGTCCAGACCAAAATGGTGGACTGACCAACAGATTGAGATACTGAACTCTATCTTCATCCCATGATTTTGCAGTACAAGTACAAGCTGATGTCTTGCCTATTTGGTGGATTTTTGTTTGGGCTGGATGGCAGGTTTACAAAGTCCCGTAACGTCACATCAGAATCTAGGGTTCACATGTAGTCCAGGGTTAGAGGCACTTTGGTTAGAGTTAGAAAAAGATATTTTCAGTTAGTCAAACAGCCACAAAATTGAATCTGTATAATTCACAGATTAGGAAGGGGAGATCATGTTTTCAGTAATATGTTAATAAAAAAATCAGTTTATGATACTGATGAAATTTAATCTCTGTAATTCATGAACATGGATACAATTTTTTCCATTTTTAACCCACGTTGAAAAAAAAAATGTGATTTCACCGCTATTTCATGAACTGCTGCGATACTGGAGTGCTGTTTCATCTCTGGCAGCAGTTGTAGTACTTTCCGGTCCCTGTGATGGTGTTTCTCTGCTTGTCAGCTCTTCGTAGTGAACTGCATGAGAATCGGATGCAGTTTCCTCATCATTCGGCGAGCTTCTAGCACCTCAGGGTCTAATTGTAATAAAAGGATTATTAGTCCCACAGTGGGTCGCTTCTGAGCTCCACTTGTATCCCCTTAAAACCAGTAGCAAGCCGTAAAAATCATAATGGTTTCCAATAGCAACACTGTTGTGGGGACTGTGTGGGGTTGTGTGTGTCTCATTCTAGTCTCTGAAGACTGGGATGTTTTGTAAGCAGGCAACACATGCGTCAGCATGTTTCCTGTCTCTCACAATATGAGATTTTGGGTGGCTAATGGCTTGATGTTATTGTTGGGTTTTATTGATGAGCTCTCAGCACGGAGCTCTGACTGGTACGAATTTCCGCTTTATAATAGCTTGTGCTTTGCCTTAAGAAGTCTGGAGTGTTCGTGGCTTAAAACCAAACTATAAATAACCTGTTTCTCAGTGAATAGAGGGACTTGATCTCCACTCCACTTAGGTGAAGATTTCTACCGCATGAAGACCTGGCAGAATAATGAGTAAATAAAGTTACATTACTGCAATGTTTTCATTTGATTCAGTGTCAAGTTCTCCTAAAGGGACAATTGATCCTTTTTTGTTTCTGGGCTGGACTGGCACTTTTAATGTCTACTTCTTTCTGTGTTTGCGTATGATTCATCTCCCTCCAGGTCTGCTGACCCTGTGTGGCGTCAGCCTCTACATCATCTACTCATACCAGGCCCTGGCTGAGACAGAGAGGCTGGTGGGGCTGGAGGGTCTGGCCTACATTCACACCTCTTTCGGCTGGTCTCTGGGTCTGGCCTGGCTCTCCTACGGCCTGGAGGTCCTCACCGGCATACTGATGCTCCTGGCTGCTCGAATGGCCAAGCTGCAGCTCAGCAGTCCCACCATGACCTCGCACAAACCCCCACAGTGGATCCAACACAATCAGGACGGGAATTGAACCGAACTGAGCTGAACTGAGCTGACCTGTAGGTGATGCAGTCATTTGGTTCTGCCAAGGTAACGATATCTGGATGGTACAAAAGGCTTTAGCAAAAGAAGTTGAACTGAAGATGTTTTGGACCGAGTGTTTTGTAACTGCTTCAGATTGGAGATGGTGATTTACAGTAAGTGAAGAAGCCGACTACTCCGAGTTAAAATTGACCAAGTGCGCCCTCTTGTGGTGAGAATTGAGGTGGCTTCTCATGATCAGGTGCACTCAGTACTTATGTCACACTGCCAAACTAAACTGACAGGCTTACAAATTAAGATAATTTCATGTTACTTTAAATCTATAGATTCATTTTAAATATCGAAACAATTAATATTGTTGCATGCTCATTATTTCGATGTAAGCTGTGTTTGTTGGTTGTTTTTCAGTGTTCAGTGTTCGTTCCATTGAAAAATGGATTTGTTCCATGTCACTGCAGCCTATAAAAATCTCACACTATTGCAGCCACTTGTCTGTATTTTGAGCTCAGTTGGAGAATTTGGTGGTAAGATCACCTCTTAAATCTCCAAGTCCTAACTGTCCAGTATCATACGGTGTTTCTTCTTGGAAACCAGTTACTATATATCTTTAATCATAAAGTTAGTTTGTCATGTTGATATGGGCTTACCAATCATACGACTGATTCCATTTCACTGTTTATGAGCTTTACTCTTAATCCTAATTATGGTTGCACTATAATGTAAAAGAAATTCATACAGTGATGACTTTGGTGGATTATTCTCTGTGATATGATTCCAAATGAGTGTTAACAATCACTTTTTTCATTTCAGTGAAAATAAAACTATTAGAATTATAATGATTTTGACATGTCTTTTTTCCTAGATATGAGGAACAAGATTTGTCGGCTCTGCAGCTCTACAGTACTTTATTCCAATACATTATAGATATTGCGCTTGGCTGTATCGCAATTTCAAGAATGTTTCAATTAATTGTGCAAATCTTCTTCATATCTTCGGGGGAGAAATCCCAATTGTTACGACCAGGGCCTAGGGGAACCCTGGCGCAACATGAAAATGAGACTCCCCTCTTCCTCCAAGCACCACCAGCAGCAAAGGATTTTCAAATAGTTTTATTAACAAGCATATTTTGTCCACAATCACACAATTGCTGGCAGTCTTGGACAGCAGAGGAGGAGAGCCCACAGGAACTGGGTGGAGCTGGCCTTTAAACTTCTGATTGCAAGGCAGCAGCCAATCAGCTCCCCGAGGCAACCTGCAATCACTCAAACACACCTGCAACCAATCACACGTACACATTCTCACTCAGGTAAAAAGAGGGATATTAAAACAGACAAGCAGTTCTGACCTCTAGGGTCGTAACAATGTGTGAATCTGACATGCTCTCTTCCATTAAGAGTTATTAGGCATTCTCTCTCATATGCATTTGTCATATAAAAACATTATTTCTGGTACAGATTTCTTTTATATTAATCTGAACTGATGTCTCAAAATAATCCTATTTGTTAATATTATTTAAAAAAAGCTTCTCTCAAAGATGCTATATTTAAGCATTTTAATAAGTGTCAATTGGCAAATCTATTTCTTTCTATGAATACGTCATTGTCACTAACTTAAACGTTGCTGGTGAGAGAGAGAGAAGCTACTCATCACTTTGTGGCACCAGAACCAAAAGCTTCTCTTTCCTCCTATTTACTTTGTTGTCATGAATACGGCAACGTTCAGCAAAAAAATAGCAGGAATTGTGACAGAGAGGTTTGCTCAAAGGTCAAAGGCAGTCCGTAGATTTGATTTTTGGCAGCAGTCGTGAGGACAGGTGGGCTTGACCTTTAACACGCAACTGGATCGTCTCACAAAAACACAAACACACGTCGCCACGTACTTTTCTGAAACGTTCCTATGGCAACCTAAACATCCTGTGCATCCACAAAGACAAAGGATGAAAAGTGGGTGTGAGATTGTGCCTCCAAACAAAGCTCTGAATCACTGCAGATAAACATTAAAGACAAAAGAAAGATTCATTTTGGACAATGGAGTTTGTGTTTTAAAGCCTTCTTTCACCTTGAGATGTTTGACGTTACTAAATGACTTGTAGAAACGTTTGATGAGACCGAGAAGTCTAAGAATTCTTTCAACCCAGAGAAAAACACGTCAGTTCACGTCAGGAACAGATCACCAAAAAATTTTAATTCAGTCATTATATATTCACCCCATGGCGATGGAAAGTCTAGTGAAGTTTCATAGTCCACAAAACATTTCGAGGCAACAACCAAAAAAAACATACAAAAACAAAAGAAAAGATAAAATGGCTCCATACAGCTTGTCCCAAATTGTTTTTAATGAAAATGTCATTTACACTCTTTTTCAAGCCAAAAGCTAAAGCTCGGCCGCACCTCGAGGGTGTAAATTAAATCTTTTAAAATCAATTTGAAGTCCTGGGGCTTACGGAGACATGGATTATGACGCATGAGATGATTGGAGCCATTTTTTGTGGTTGTTTGGGTTGTTCTCTTGTAGAACAAGTTCCCATCTACTTCAGTTGTTTAGGAGAATGCTGCAACGCCGTTTTGCTGTGAAGCTCCAGAAAAGTTTTTGTAGACTACAAAAGTGACTTTCCATCTGCCTGCAGGTGAGTAGATAATGACTTTAACTTCATTTTTAGGTGAATAGTACCTTTAAAAATAAAAGCTTTTAGATGCCTCCTGTGCACGACCAACTGGGAGGTGACCCAGGGGCAGACCCAGATTATATATATCTCATCTGGAAAGCGTTGCTGGGGAGAAAGATGTTTGGAATACCCTCTAAGCCTGCTGCAATCGCGCCCCAACCCTGGATAAGCAGAAGAAAATGAATGGATGGAAGGTTTTCCAACATACTGCCACTTTAAGTAAAGAATTACCTGCCCTTCATTTGTGTGATGAACGCAGCTTGAGCTTCTTAAATAATTAAAAAACCACGGCCCTGTAAAAGAGAAATTGGTAAAACAAGTCGATGAGACAACCAGTGTTCCAGTGAGTCGTTTTTTTAATGTGACGGGATCCTCCATGCTCATTCAAGAACATCACAGTGCTTCAAGGAAATGACACAACCTGCGTTACAAATATATAAAACAAACTAGTCACGGATTCATTCTTCTTTTGATACAGTGTTGAACCAACAGGAAATGCTCAAAAAGGGCAGATAATACATTCACTACATCACTAGAGATATAAAAGCATTGCATCGTCCTGAAACACACCGGCAGATACAACTTTACACTCCCCGTAACGAGTCAGAGAAGAGTTTGACTCGTTTTCCCCCCCGATTTACATTCTAGTTTTGACATTTTTATGGTAAATCGTTTCATGTAACTAGAGTAGTGCTCCCATGAAACACAGCGATGTTATAGTTTTAAGGTTAACAGCTCATTAAGGCAAAGTGATCCACCACATATATTAATGGCCGGGAAATCTGGGGATACATTAGGCCTTTTAAATACAAAATACCTTTACAAAAAACAGAACTGAACCATTCAACAAATAAATAAAATGTGCCAAGAAAGTGAAACTTCATTGTATATATTACAGATTATTTTCCATGTAGCTGTGGTCGGGGAAGAACCTCCACCCTGTCGGAGGCGACTGGCCGATATTTGGTGCTTTGCCCAGTTTCAGGCCTGACATCAGTCTATCTTGGCATCTTGGTTGATGGGCTGAGAAGAGCAAGGTTATCTGACGGATATCCCGCCAGGCTCCCTTGAAATCCTGATGTTTTCATCCATTTCCATCATTTCCTTTTTTCACATTCTCCTGTCTGTTTATCGCTTCACATTCATGGCTCAGGACAGACGACGATGAGGGGCGTTCCAGAGCAATCTGCGCATCTGTCTACTGAACAACCGGACGGAAAGGGTGGAGCGCAATGATTCCTGGGGCATCGTAACGGTTCATCCAAGAGGAAAAGCACAAACAGGTGCTTCTCGATTTTTTTGTTTTTTGTTGCTGAATGGATGAGTCAAGTCTACTAAAACATGCCTCCGTGTACAGCGCCTCTCCAAAAGATGCAAAAAGAGGAGCAGGGTGCGTCAGCCAGGCAAACATACCTTCCCAGCAAACAGCAGTCCCACTATGGTGAAGAATATGGAGAGAACAAAGAGTACGTAGGAGGAGCCCACCACAGTGTTGTTGGGGAGCTTATACGGCTGTCCCCCGACCTCGTCGATGTAGAAGCCGATTGGGAAGATGAGGGCGGCCATACAGAAGAGGACCACTGTGACGGAGGCAAAGAAAAGAAGAGCATCAGCCTCCCATCTAAACCAGCCATTACCATCCACCTCAGATATGATTGTAAAGTAGCTAAACAAATTTGGCAAAACATATATTGTGATTTAAATTTCACCAAGTATTAAGTCGGCTGCAGAAAAGGGAAACAGGTCAAAGTAATTTATAAAATAGATAGCCTAGCTTCCGATAAACGGTTCAAACAGTTAGCTTAACCAAATGGACAAAACTGTTTAAATACTCAGCTAAAGCAATGGATAAAATATTCAAGAACTTCACTTATAGTAATGGAAAATCTGTTTAAATTAAGCTAAAAGCAATGTTCATATAGTTATGTTAGCTAAATGATGGTTGAAAAAACTAAAATAAAGGATGAACGGTTGAAAATGATGTGTTGCGAGGTAATAAATGTGACTATAAAGCACTGGATAAATGGTTAAAACAGATGAGAGTAAAAGCTGAAATCATTAGCCAAAAGCTTTGGATCCTTGAGTGTTTCTGCCGTGACTGTAGGGGTTTGTCTGAAAATCTGTCGGCTAAAACCTGTCCCCAGTATTGAGGGTCTAGTCTGCTTCATATTTTTCTGTAACCGGTGCCGAGTGACGCACAGCCCCTGCTCTGGTCATCCCTAATAGACAAACTCTGTCTCTGTTTCGACAAAAATAGAAACCGGCACATCAATTAGAGCTCCTCTGCAGTCACTTTGTCAAGATGTTCATAATTACCAGACTAAAAGCTTTTTCAAGAAAGGAACCGCAGAATTCAAGGTAAGCCCCATTTATTCCTCATGAGATTATCATGTCGTATCCCTTTGCGGTCATTTTCTAACTATAACGGGCCAGCTGAGGTTCATTTCTGACTCTGATGTGGTAACTTAACAGCTAAAAAAAAAAAAAAAAGTTTGCAACTTCAACTTTCATCGCGATGGAAGAAAGACGATGAGAGATCACGGTGAACACCTACTCCCCGTGAAGGCGATCCAACGGGCGTACCGGGCGGCCTCTCGCCGCCAGCGGGACACCACCAGTAGGCCGCAGGTGGCGGTGAGGGAGATGATGCCCAGGATGATAAAGAACAGCGTGGTGATCCACTCCGGGGGCAGCTGCGGGGGGATGCATATGCGGTCCCGGCCGTGGATGGTCTGACACTGCTGCACCAGGCCGACAGTCAGAGAGCCTATGCGGAGGCAATAACAATTTTTATATAATAACATATAACATAACAATAACAGCTCCCCATATGTACATGCATCATTACACTGACATCATATGTTCCTATGTGGCTTTCAAGACATAATGACCTCCCAGGAGTCCCTCTGAGTGCCCACATTGGCAGAGGAACCTGTTGGTATGGAAACACTCTGATGAGCCCCAGTGATTTGTGTACGACATCAAACGAGTTGAGGTTGAGGTTCCTGGTAGGGACCACCAAAGCAACACAGAAAGAAATGGCAAGATTAACAGCCGAGACAGAAACGAGGAGATCAATGACCTCACATCAGATGGCAAATCATCTGACGGCCTTCCTGTCTCACAAACCTGCTGGGCGCTCTGATGTCAGGTGCTGGGGGCTTCTTCATATCACACGCGTACACATTCGGACCCCCCGAAAAAAAAAGAGAGACCGCATCGGCTCGACTGTGCATCCAGTCCAAACACACAGAAGCCTCCACGCAACACAGAGCACATGAATGCAAAATTAAATCCTCCCACACCTTCATTTATTCTTTTGTTTCCCTCCCTTTTTCTTACTTATTATCTTCAGCGCGCAAGCTGCAGAGCACACACAGAAGAAGGCTTTTTCACATTTTATGGATTTATTCGGGGAAATTTAAACCCAGCGACTGTAGAATTAACATAATTGTCCCGATGGCCAGAATTACAAGTTACCGATATCACAAAGAGCGCAGCAGAAACACAGGGAAGCACTGAAGCATCTTGCAATTAGGAAAAAAAATTATATAATAAGCCGCTTTTGTACAAACACATGGCACTTAGAGCCATTAAGAACACTCACTTTGCATTTAACGTTTTTTAAACTGTACACTGAGTCAAAGGTGCACAAGGAAGACATGGATCTTAGAAAAAAGCAGAACAAAACACAACCAAACAGACAGCAGATCTCCTTCATGCCATACAATGCTCCTGTGTTCATCACACCCCCAAAATTAAATCTGCCCTTTAAATATTTATCACTGGCTTCAAATTCCTTCAGTTCCTGATCTTGGATGCAGCCCTGGGTGATGATACCACAACCAGGCTGAAGGGAACGTCGGGCCTAAACCACATCCTGCAGACTGACCTATCCCCCCTATACACAGGACATCCTGTTCCCTCTCAACACATCCTCTCACGCCGCAGGGTGGGCGACAATGTAAATAGTGCATTCACTTCCCAGCACACTGGACCCCATACCAAAAGAAACCTGCGTCCCACAGAAAAGGGTTGTTGCTTTGTGCCATTATGAACAGAGGACTTTGTTTGGCATAAAGATGTGATTAATATGATATACAATGAACTTAAACAATAAAAAATAATGACTATACTGACGAGAGCCATGTCAGCATAAGACTAAAATAAGAAAAGCGAAAGAATTACTCATTTTATTTTATTTACATTTGAGGAGCCACTACACCACAAACTACTAGGGGCATTACTTCTGTATCACATAGGGAGTGAACCACAGTATGAGTAAGACAGTTTCCTGCAATGTCAGTGAAAGACATCCGCCCGAGACTTCTATTAGAGACAGGCAGTTGCAATGACAACGCCTATAGCTGGTGCAATAGTAATAGTTTAAATAGGATTTACAGATCACAGATCAGTAATATTATAAATAAGCTGTCCCTGATACCACAGACCAACAGAGTCCTGACATTCATACTGTGGCCTCACAAAACAAATAAAACACAGAAGCTTTAGGATCTTGCTTGCTTTAGGGTCTGCCCTATCTCCAAAATCTGGTCATTTACTCAACATATTTCTGAGCACTTTCCGAGGATCAATAAGCTCTAAACTCAGTTAGACTGTAGTTACAAAATCATCCAGAGTCTGATCTGTTGGCCTAGACCAGTTGGGATTCGAGTGTCATGAGGGTACTCCTTAAAAAACATGTTTTTTAGCACTGGGGTGACGCCTTACATCCTGCACCACAAAGAGCGTAGCGTTGGGTGTGCCATCACTCGTTACCTCAAACAGCGGATGATCTTCTATTTCTGTAATCATTGCTGTTCGAGTTCCATGTGAAAACAAAAGTGGCTGTTAACCTAACCGAGCAGTTTTGTTGACCAGTACAAACAAAGTAGTTTTTGTTGTCTACACCTAACCAGACTGTTAAGTGTCTGAAAACAATACATTTACAAAAGCCCTGTTTGCACGGGACTAGTATTACCTGGGGACCTCTAGTAAATTGTAATGATTGTGGATGACATCTGTGATCTTAATGCAATGATAATGTGCCATGCTCGCAATCCGTACAGTAAATATTCCACCACATATCGCCGACCATATTTCACCAGACACAGAGGTCGTGAGATAATATTGGTCCCGTGTGAATTGGCACATCTGTGCTCTGGGGTCGTGTTTCTTTTGGAACATCTGTTTGCTGTTGTCAGACAACTAAACAAGTATGAACATTTGATGGCAGCTGATAATATGTCTACTAGCAGTCAACAGCTGTGCTGTGAGATCGGTTGACACTTAAAAGTGATGACAGAGAAGGTCAGGAGCAACCAGAGGTCGTCACATTTGAGCACAGACACAAAGCATCCTTCACTTGACCCTAAATGAGCTGCAACTGTGTATTTACGCTTGTAACATGTGCAGAAAGTGAGCAAATCAATTCTAAACTATATAAATAATGTGGCTGCTGTGGAACAGTGGCTTCGCTTCTAGAAGTCAATGTTAAATGGAGCCATGACATCTTATCCAGGAGATAATGTCTTTAAATGCGGGTTAAAAAAACAAACAGATTTTCTTTATTCCATGTGAATGTGTACACGAAACACAAGCGTGAGATTGATATTTTTCAATCACATGAGGTCCCCTGGTTATACTAGTCCCATGCGTATAGGACTTTAGTCTAGAAGTAAAAAACACTATAAACACACACAGGACACAATGTCTGGTTTCTTGCATGGAAGTCATGTGCAAGATCCGATCTTCCTGACCTGTACCATTGGATTGGATTGAATATTTTATAAAGGCAACCAGAAATTACAAAATGATTTAAATATTAAGATGCAGTATTAACAAAACACATAACATACTGAATCTAAGATGTGCTACACAATTGTATCTGGTGCTGCTGAGCGGGGATTCCCACCACAAGTCCTGCACCTCATGGCATTGAGGTTCTATTTATTTACCCCCAAGCGAGCAGCTATGACGTCAGATGTTTGCCTTAGCCGTGGCGTGAGTGCGTGTTTGAAAAGTGGCCAACCTTAACCTGTACTTAAGTGAACACTCCATACACTCAGACCCCCTCCTGCTGCTTCAAATCTCTCAGCACAACACTTAGCCACACAAACACACCAAGTGCATATACGGTAATCCTACTGGTGCACAGTTTCACACACACACACACACACACACACACACACACACACACACACACACACACACAGTGCTAAAAGACAGTTGGCAAAATGGCAAAGCTCGAGGAATGATTGAGCAGCTCATAAAAACATCAGCAGCTACAAAGTGATTCCAAACGATCCTGATAAGTAATCGTTATCAGAGTGCATATCCACAGAGAGCTTTGGATTATTAATGTCAAGAGGAATATCTACATTTATTCTGGGTTTTTTTTCCCCTTCCTGTGAGTATTTTAAAAAAAAAAAAAATCTAGAGAGGATATTTATCAGAGCTGGTTTATGTGCAGAGGCACAGTTTGAGAGAGAATTATAAAACACAATCGTCGTCTTGATGTTTCCGACTTCCAGGTTTACGCAGAGTGCTCACGGCCAAACTGAAACGCGTCATGGCTGAGCCGGAGGAGCTTTAATTCTCCAGGTGGAAAGCATTACCCTCCTCTCAGGAGGCCTAATTAAAAGTCACACATCTTCATTTCCTAAAAAGCACTTCCTGCTTCCAAGTAATTACTATTCGGCTAATTGAACGGGAACAAAAGGCTTCGAGTACAGTAAGTACCGTCATCATCACACTATTGTTTACCACGTGGAATGAGAAGGTGCAGCCCTCAGTACTGCGAACTGCTCTGAACTTCCGTCTGTTCGTACTTTAACTGATTCGGTGTGTGGTTGCTGATTTAATTACGCAAACAGGAAACTGGCTTGTTATGTATATTCAACCTGCAGCCGCCGTCAGTATTTTTTTTTACAACAAATCAAATCCTGTAATAAGCACTCATCTCGCCTGTTAACGTGCTTATCTCCCCTCCGCCGTAGCATTAGGATGGAGGCCTCGGGCAGCTGTGCATGTAGTGGTTTGTTTGTCCGTTGCATCAGGTTTAGTCAATGTTTAGCTTTTGGACTCTGCATTTGAATAGCGTACTCTGCAATAACCAGGGAGGCTGATTGTACGTCTGCGGGATTTAACGCTCTAAATTATAGGACTGGCTGTTACAATCTATGAAATTTGCCCTCCCACAAATGATCATTATTTGCTGTAATATGATATTCAATGATGACAATAATTAATCCAATTAATTTGATCCAGAATAACAGCGATTATCAACAACGATGTTCATCAAATCATCATCAGCTGATCTTTTCAGACACAATTATTTGTCCCTTATGGTGCATTAAAGGCCCCGAAGAACCTTCTATTACATTAAATATCCGGGACTAAATATTAAACAATTGAAGAAAAAAAAGTATTCCTTTGTTATATTTTACACATCAAAGTGTGTTGGCAGGTGTTTAGGAGCACTGCTGCCTGATATCTGATGAGAGTCCTTAAGTGATGTCACTAGGGTCAGCGTCCTCTATTGGTGTGGAGTTAGTAAGAAGTGAGTTTACCAGACCTCTGCAGACCCTCTCCTCATCTCTTTGCTTTGTCATTTATGACAGTAAATGAAGCGTCTCTGGATATTTTGGACTGCTTCTTAGACAAGAGAAGAAATCTGAAGACGTCACTTTGATCTCTGGGAATTGCGATGAGCATTTTTCCGCAATAGCAGACAAAACGATTAACCGTCAGACTGATGGACCAGTGATGGAAAACAATCTTTAGCTGCACTCCAACAAAACTGCTCAAACTTTGGCAGAAAGTGTTTCTCAGGTAGACGTTAATGACTCAAGGTAAGAGCTGCTTGAGAATGTCTTTTCAGACAAGTGTGCGGCACTGTAATGAGGCATATTTACTGATGTTGTGGGCGCCACACTGCCCTTTTCATGCTGAAGGATGAATGGAAACAATATTGCAGGGACACTGACATTTGAACATGTTACAATAAAACGCCACTGAGCAGACCGGCACATCACGGTTCATTGTAATATTTTCGTATCTGTGCCTCAGGACATTTGGTTACATTTACTTGAGTCTTGCTGAGATCAGGAGACAACTGAAGATTTGAGGAGATGGATTTGCATACTTCTGATACAATCATCCATCTGTATTGTTGCAGAAATTACTTTTTTCTTTGTTGCCGCAAATACTCTCGGCCTACGTCATAACATTTCTCTCCAATCTTGATTTAAACTTAAATACTTTCCCCCTCATTTGAGACGGGATCTGACGGAAACATGGACACACACAGACTACAACTTGTGATGACATTCGGCCCAATGCATTTTAAAGGGGTCAGAAGCATGAAAGAGTGCAACTGTTACCTTTAAAGGGGCACTATGTAGTTTTGGAGAAGAAATTCAAACTCAAAATCAATATATTTACAATTTACAAGCTGTTTTCGGAGGAAAATAAGGTCCCCAGAACACTTACAAAGGTTAGAAAGGTGGCAGGGTCCGCCACATATAAACAAAGTAAAACAGTATGAAATCATGCTGTTCTTTAAGGTCAGTTTGTTTAATCAGTCATGGAAACAAAGAGTTTGTTTATTTGGTTTGTTTTGGCACTAAAAAAAAATCAGTTAATGAATCAATAGTTCCCTTCTGATTGAGATTTCTTCTGCAAAACTACATAGCGCACCTTTAATTTTGAAGGTTCACGTCAAAAGCGCACCAAATTCGACACTGCACTTCCTCCAGTCTTTAGCAACACACCCACCAAGTGTGAAGTAGATCGGATGAAACTTTCTCCAGATATGCCAATAACAGACGCACACAGAGGTTCATTTGCTTTTGTGGTTAGAGCAAAACTAAGGCTGATTTGATTAACTTTAGTCATGGATATTTAATGTAATTGAGAGTATGTTTATTCAGTTCACTCGGTCACGAAAACAAAGAGTTTGTTTACTTTTAGACATAAAAAAATTAAAATAAAGTACAATTCTCTCCCCAAAAAAACTCTTTAAGTTTGTTGATATTCAGGGTGTGAGCCCACTTTCAAATCATGTTACATAAAAGTTTCATTTCCCGGGAGATTTTTTAATGAGCTGATCTCTTATTAGTCCCCATAAACAAAAAAGTACAAAGTCTACTTTTTTTCAGTGCCATCGACGACCTACCAGCTGAGTCTCCGGTGCTGATCCAGTCCGGGTTGGCGATGCTGGCGATGGCGAAGATGTCCGCAGCGAGGAAGAGGCATCCTGAGATCACGGTGAGTTTATCCATGTCGGTGGACACAGGTGGAGGTCAGAGTGTTCGTGTCCCTCGCTGTCACCTGGAGGGAGGCGGGACATTTAGGAGTCAGTCATCTACACCTTCACCTCTCGTCCCGTCACCCCCAGCGGCTCTGCGTTACGGGAACTCGCGGTGATCGTGATGGAGGGCTCGGTTTGATCCACGGTTTGTCCGCACATCGTGTTTGATGAGATCCGCAGGCTCAGATTATTCCCTTGCATTCGTCCCGAGTCTGGACCGACCTGCTGGCGCTCATCCAGCCCGGGAGGAGAGGATCGCTGCCCGGCTGCTCGTGGATCACTTCATCCCGGTGACACTTGGTGGAAAGCGAGTGGAGGATGTACGGAAATCGTTTGCTTTTAATCGCTGATGAATCCTCGAGCAGTAAACACGGACTCATGCATGCGGTCCACTTATTTCCTGAGTCTGCTCTCTCTCTCTCTGTCCTCATATGGAAGCTTTTTCTTTCCTCTGAAGGAAAACGCCGCCCCTGCTCACACCGAGCCGCTTCTCTGGAGCGCAGAACTCCACATTCACATGCGGAACAACTCTAACAAACCGCTTTCTACAGCTTCTGAGGTCGCAGCAAGTGCGTTTTCTGCAAGGCGATGCTGTCCTCTCCCAGCGACGGGAACTAAAAATTCAGCCTGGTCGCGTCTCCATGTCTGCTGTGGCAAACTCTCGCGAGAAAATCCGTCAATAGCCCACGCTCCTTCTGCATCACCATGGATTATGCATTTTAAATGAGCTGCTGATAGGATTTTGCAATATGATGCGTTGGGGTTAAAACTAAGCACTTGTAACTTGAACACTTTCCAGGTTAACTTGACAGTTCATTCTTATTTAGTCTGATTCAGTCGAAAGCTCAAGAACAAGCTAGTGAATAGACCTCGAGTTAGGGCTGTTTTGTTTCCATCGCCAAGCTAAAACTCAAACACTTTATTGCCTCAGAGACACACCTGAACAAAACACTTAAAACTGCGTAAGGTAGATAGAATTTATTCATTATTTTACATCAGCTATACAGTTAATGTGGACAGATGAATGGAGCACGACAACATGATGCACCAGAGCAGCATCACTGGAAAATATACTGTTACAACACCTATAAATACCCAGTGGTGTTATGACATTATATCTCTCAGAATAAGAGATTCAAAAAGTGATGATGACCTTTTTCTTTTTGTCAAAATGTATAGGAAACAAATTCTGCTTTGCCGCCATAGTTAGGGTAAAGTACAAGGTGACGAGTAGGGCTTTAGATCTCATCCACGAAGGGTGTTTTTTTGAGGTTGCCGCTTGTTGCCATCGTCTTCTTGCCAGATACAAATTTCTTGGCAGCCTGGAAATAAAAAGCAAGAAAGCTTAGAATGCCATTATTAACTACAAAAACACATTTTTGACACAATAAAAGAAGCAAATGTTACATTCTCTAACTGAAGTAAATTCTATATGCTAAGTAGGATCGAAACTGCCTAAATTAAAGATGAAGAAATAAAATGACTAAAATATGTATTTTTTTAATGTCGTTAATTCAATTATAAAATGTGGCAAATTGATATTTCTGTTTTGATTTCTTTATGAATGTATTAACCTTTGCATTAAAGCCAATTCTTACATGTTGCACGTAAGAATTGGCCACCTGTCTAAACCAACAAGGGGCAGCATATCACCAAAGTAACTGCAAACAATAGTTGCTTTTAGCTAGTTAGCAGTGCAGTTAGCGATCTGGACTGGGAGCTTGAAGCACTGAGGGAGTGTAGGTGCTCAGGAGCTTTGGGATAACTGGCTAGCATGCTAATGTCCGTACATATCTCTGCAAAACAATACACAGATGCCATATCGTCAACAAATGACAATTTCAGTAAATCTTTTCATGTTTTGAACTAGAATTCTTACATATTACACCTTTAATTCCCCCTTTTATTTACTCTTGTTAATTTTCCATTTTATTTATGTTTTCTTTTTTATGTATTAATGTCCTTTTGCACATACCTAATTTTGATTTTCCCAAGCTTATATATTTCTGTTTTCTTTTTACATTTTTTGTGTATTTCTGACTCCTTGATGACTCCAGATGAGGGGCCGATAAATTTGTCAACAAGTAAACTTTTCCCCTATTAGTTGATCGACATCAGAGTGCAGATAGATTCTAGATGCCTACACTATTCTGTGCATTTAATGGCATATTAATTAAGTTACTGAGTCATTTATGTCCATATTCATTTTTGGTTTTTGCCAGTTTCAGTCTTCCATATACTGCATCCCTTCTTTAGCACTAACAATAATCAAGCACTGACAGGAACCAAATATCTTACGTTGGCAACGTCGGTCAAGGAGACATTGTCAATGTTTTTGGAGATTTCCTCAGAGGAGACATAAGACCCGTTGGCCAGAGCCTGAGCGCCCATGTCCTCCAGCAAACCCTCTGAAGTCTCCTGAGACATCAGCACATGTGCCTTCAGCTGGGCCCTGCAGAGAAACAAAGACAAGCTCTTCATAAGCCACAACGGCACAAACTCAAAGGGGATAATTAAACTTGTTTAAGTTTATCTTTTAAACAGTGCACGGCCAGTTCAGTTTAAGAATGTGACTTTAGGGCACCACCAACAGGCACCAAGGGGCAACTGTTTCATTGTTTCATAGTGGTAGCAATCTTCTCATTGAATTGCTTGTCACGGGAGCCAATGAGCCAGTTCCAAAAATGTTTAACTGCTTATTGGCTCATGTTTCATGCTAACTAATTTGCAGTCAGATTTTATAGAGGTCATAACCCCAACTTACTTTAAAATAGTGGTAGCTCGGCTTCATTAATCCACATAATTTGTACTTTATTGTCAGCTAACATAAAAACATGGAAGTAATAGTTTCAAAAGTAGTCTCTATCTGTCCTAATGTCTTACTTGGCTCGGGTGAGGTCAGCAGCTGTGACTGCACCATCAGCAACAGCCTTCACCTGGGCAACAGCAGCTTTAATCACCTGGAGACAGGAGAACAAAGGTAACATAAAGACTCCCTTTCTAGTTTCATTTTGACAAAAAAACAAACAAAAAAGACTGCAGACAATTTATTGAGAAGGGTCTTGTCATGACAATGAGACACTCACATCACCAGAAGATGCAACCTGGGAAATGGTGTAGATTCCAAACAGACCAGAGTCTGAGTAGCTTGTATTGAAAGCGCTGACCTGTTCAAAAAAACAGAAAACAGGATATTTTTTTTTTACAGGCATGTTGCAATTATGATTTCACATATTTGTAGTGAAATCAAGTCAGGTCAGTTTTCACACTTCCATAGTCACATGTTGAGCCAGTCAAGGGCTGTTTTACTAGTTCATATGGCAAAATGACAACCACTCACGTCAAAGGGGTCAGCAGTTGCCTTGGCACAGCCCTGGATCAGTTTGCTAGTGGCGCATGAGCCCCTCTTGACTTGCGGACCAGCTCCCAGAATATGTTGCAAGACACTGAAGGCCAGAGCCTCGCTGCTGCCCCCTGCTGCTGACTGGCTCACCACCGCTGAGTGGACCAAACTGTTAGTGTTGGCCAGACGGATCTCACCTGAAGAGAGGCAGCAGGAGACAGGGAGGGTGTTGTAAGTGCCAAAATTTTGATGTTTTTTCTTTTTTTAAAAATATCAGTTCAGCTCACCTCCACGATACTGAGCCTTGGCCCCGGTGGAGCCTGCCCCACTGCGGATGTTGAGGAATTGCTCTCCAACTTGCTTCAGCACCGTGTGGTTGACACCTGTGGACAAAAAGCATCAGAAACTTAAAGATCATTTGGCCATTCAGGAAAACATCAGGGTGGGTAAGTATGTTAAATTTAAGTAAAGGGTTAAAAGGTATAATGTTTCTTACCAAGTCCAACAAGAGCCATCCTTGCACTTGTGAAATTGTTCTGGACAAACTGGTGCAGCTGGAGAGAAATACAAACATTAGAAAGACAGTTTGAATAGATCTATTAATACCAAGTCTTACATAAAAAAACACTGAAAAATTCCGTACATGTTCAGACCCGATGTTGCCAACCATGTGATCAGGACAGTACAGGGAGTTGGAGAGAGCATTCTTGTAGGCAGCATAATGCAGATTTTCAACCACAACTGGAGGAAACAGAAAGAGGAATGATTATGAACTGCATTACTGGATTTGAAACAACTGTCTAATGCCATTTTATATCAAACAACTTCATAAACTAGACGCTGGGTAGTTCATCATCTTTGCTGTTAATTTAAGCGAGGAAAAGTTTAGGATTGCAGTTTTATTTGTTGCAGCTGGTCAATAATCTGGCTATGCTATGTCGCATGAAAATGGGAATTTTAAAAAAGTAGCTCTGTAACACTCTGCACTGAATCAAACCGAGTAGAGCCGAGCTAGCACGTGTATAAAAAACATCCTCAATACTCTGTGTGTGTGCATTGCAAAAGAGATAGCGCCCCACCAGTTTGTTCACTGTTTGCAGCCATGGCCTTGTCCACCTTCACTCTGGGCGTGAGGTCTGTCACCTCCCACGGCCGGAACTCTTGGGCTGTTGTCACATTGATCAAATACTCCATCACTGTGTCACTGCAGACAGGTAACGAATAGGGAGAAAAAACATGTTAGTGGCATGAAGGTCCGAACCCTTCCAATAATCACATGTAACATAAAAACACTACTTTGTGAAGAAGCAACATGTTTTACAGCTTGAATTTCGAGTCTAAAAGGACTGAGTACCGATACTTTTACGATAAATGTGGGACATCTTTAATCACTGTCCCAGTTCATGTCCATGATTAATCACAACAGTGATATTCAGGGTTCCCACACCTTCTTAAACATCAAAATTTAGTCCGTAGAGAAGTTTACATTTATATTTTTGCATCTCAATGTTCCGTGGGAACCCGGCATTTTATTCGAAAAACTCACATGTCATCTCTCAAGCAGTCAACAGTGTAGACCATGTTCTCTCTGGACGAAGTCACACTGCAGAGACACACAGATATCCAGGTAAGAAAGCAGATCAAGGAAGAAATTTGTACAGGCTATATGCAGGAATATCAAAGTTAAATCTAATATCTCTTAGACCTTTTAAGACCCTTTCCGTAAATTTTTTGCCACTTTAAGTTCTAACCGGGTACAACAGCGACACACTTTAACTTACATTTACTATATATTGATTGTAAGAGAGCATAACAAATAGTCTTAGTTGGTGGTAACTCCATATCAATACAACATAATTCAAATAAGCGGGGTGAGAACAAAGCACAAGAGAATGAACTGAGTGACTAACCCAATGCAAGGTTTACTAAACTGGTGAGCTTCAGGGGGGTCATGCCATGTAGGAACTACCTCACAAATACCCAGTGGTGGGAGAAGTATTTATATCTTTTACTCAAGTCAAAGTAGCAAGACAACAATGTAACAGTACACAAAACACAGGTAAAAGTTGTGCATTCAAAATCCTACTTAAGTAAAAGTACAGTATTATTAACCAAAAGTATCGAAAGTAAAACTTGTTCTGTAGAAAATTGTCCCTGTGACTTATCAGATAACTAACATTAGATTATTAATGTTGCTTCAATTCTGTTGTAGCTGTAATTACTTTATTTACCATTAGGTAGTTTCATCCAATGGTTGCCAATCTAGTGGCAAGTTGTATTACTGCTCCAGAACTTCTCTAAGAGCCTCAGATATCTATTTAAATTGAACCATTTGAGGAGTTAAGAGGGGAACTGTCTGGTAACAACTCATGGTCATGCAATGAATAAATTCAGCCAACTTGGCCTATTTGGATAAATATGCATAATAAAAAACAAGCAATGATTTTTAATACCTTGGAAAACAGGCACTTAAGACTTTTTAAGGGCCTTAATTTTCACTAAATTGATTGATCAACTGTTAATACTTTTGAGGACCACATAGACTCCGTTATATTCTGTGTAGTGTTTTTTTGTGACATTTCTTTGAGGTTACTGACCTCAGGCTGCCTCCAACTGCCTCAACACCACGGCATATCTTGAAGGCTGAAGCTCCTTTGGTTGTCTGGAAAGGTACAAAGGCCAAGTCAACAACAAGACGAATAAGGTGGCAACAGTCATGCTTGAAAATATACACTTAAAACAATGTCACAATTGTGCTTTATAGCTATATGAATAATACAAGGGCTGCCATATATTTATGGCTGAAACAATAAATCGTACAGACCAGATAGTACTATTTTAAAACTGGGGAAGAAAAGGAAACCAACAAACAGTTGTTTGAAACCATACCAGACTCACAATACAACGAATATGCAGTATCATACCAGGTTGGAGGCCAGCCGGAGGAGGTGGGTGACCCCCTGGTTGTCAGGGGTCTCATAACGACAGCCGGCCTTGATGAACACGCCGATCTTGGAAGCTGGGGAATAGTTCTCCAGGGAGGCAATCACCAGTCCACTGGGCAGCCTGGTGACCTGATGACACATACAGAAATGTCCTTCAGTGTCATGACTTTAATTTTGACATCTAGTTGAAATATGCAAGCCAATAAGTCTCAATTTGCACTTTGAAAGGGTCATCTAAGATTATATCATTACTCATTAGAGGAGACAATTGGTTAAGGCATAAAACACTATCAAAACATGTCTTTCTCAGACCCAGAACCACACTGTCGGGACCCAGCCAAGCCCAATACAGCCATCCTCATCCCTCCCCAACATACATGGACGTCCTGGAAGGAGTGTGCAGCCCCTGGAGAGCGCTTGAGGCCAGCAAGAGGCTGAGCAAGGGACTGGCCTTTTCTGGTAGCCGCATAGAAGCGTCTCTGTGGAGGAGAGAGAAAAGTGAACATCCACTGACCTGCACATCCTGGGGCTGAAACTTAACGTGTTCGGCGGCCCCGAAGTCCACCTTACGGGCAGCTTGGGCCGCGTAAAGCCTTGTCTGGAAAGATAGAGAACATTGGAAGGCGGGACATTACAACTAACATGTTGCTGGCTTGCTGACTGATGCGAGGGCAGTGTGAGAAGAAATACGACATACTTTCACGAAAACTATTAATCTTATTCATTTTGTTCATGCTTCCCCATATAAAACTACATATTGTGTAGCTAGACACCCTGTAGTGCTGCTTTGGTGCTGTTAAAATATTATATTATTATCTTCCAGTTCTCGCAGTAGACCATACATAAAAGGACTTTCTGATTGCCCCTGAATGTCTATTTAGTATCTCTTCCTCATCAGCAGGACTTTCCACACTTCCATAAGAAAAAAGTGCTGGAAATATGAACATTTATCATTTATTGGCAAACAAAGCAAACTGAAACTGCTGATGAATATTAAGTGATATGATCAAAAGCTCATGTACAGCTATTAAATGAACCTTATTTGGTCTTTTAAGCTCAATAGTTTTAGACAGCAAGCTAAATCTCTTGCGATTAATTTTAGATCTACATCAGTATTTCAATAAGCACATTGAAAGCCTTAGGTTCTTAATTCAATATAATACATAGGGAATCGTGCTTATTCACAACTAATGAACAAGTCATTATATGTTTGTCTGTAAAATGCAGGTTGTTGAGATGGAACATGTCTTATTCACCACATTTGGTTACTTTTATAACCAACAGTAGCAAACACTGTTTGTTTTTTGGACAATGGATTTGTTGTACAACGCCAGACACAATGCTCAAAATGTACATTAAGCAGAACATTATGACTCATTAACTTCAAATTGAAATGTAAGATAAGCAAGCCGCCACATTACGTCTACGCTGTTGTTGAGGAGATGCGGAATCTACTAAACTAGCTGGCTAGCTGCCTCAACACTTCCGAAGACCCCGAGTTGAGCGGATTGGGTTTAAAAATAGTTTAAATGTAGCCTGTGAGGTGTTCAGTATGCAACCTTATCAGCTGCTTTAGTGCTGGTTAAGCACAGTCACGACAAGCTTCAGCTGACTGCTTCCTCGTCTGCTCTTCATCACACCTTGTCCCGACACGACCCTGAAAGTCTACACCGTCCGACTCTCACCCAAAGACTGAAGCGGACGGCTCATGTTTGTGCCGCTGTCCCGATACATAACTAAATAGGACGTGTTTGCTGAGTCCTTACCGAAAGCTGACTGATTCCCCGAATCCCCTTCATCTCCCCTCTCTCCTTCGGTCAGGACGATGGAGCAATATGGCTGTCGTGAAAGTGCCCTACCCAGAATGCACAGCGAGGTCGTCGCTCGCAAAAGTAGCGCTGAGCCAATGAGCGTGCGCCCTCTGTTGCCACGGAGATGAATAGAGTGTGACAGCTGCGACTGAACAGTGAAGACTGAGCACTAATATCTTAATAATGAGTTATTATTTCACCATATTAACACAGTAGAGCTATACGTTTAGTTTCAAAAGTAGGTGGTTTATTTTCCTGACCTCAACACCTATATGAAAGGTTTTCTCTTTCATATTTCATGGGAGCAGGTTTGGCTATTGCCCCACTAAAGTACCATTATAAATAAGGAAAACAAATGTCCTTTAAAGTTACAAACACACAATATACCCTATATAAATAGGATATATCCTGTTATTTTTATTTTGCACAGCACTGTCTCGGCATTACACCCTTTTCCATGTTTATTACTGATACTTTGCTTTATGTTATGAATGAGTTGAATCCATAGCCTGCTGTTTATGTTCTAAAGTAATCAGAAACAATAAAGAAAACAAGCACACATCATCTATCTTATAATAATATTAAATTTCAAATACTATACGTAAATGTCCACTCTTTTCTGTTTTGCAGTACAGAGTCAGAAGAGCTGAGATCCATACACTCCTGTCATACACAAATGCAAGTAAAAAAGGACATAATACATAGTCCTAATTGTGATCTAGAAATATATAAAAGTTGTGCCTATTATATTGTATTGAACATGTAATGATTCTGTCATGATTATATTTTAAAAAAGAAACATGTAATAATTCTGTCGTGATTACAATCAAAGAACGTGTAATGTTTAGCCATGATTGAAATTAAAGTATTGAAGTTAAAAGTTGAGATCCATACACACCTGCCATACACAAATGCAAGTATAAAGGATATAATACACAGTCCTAATTTAAGTAGTTAGTAACAGCAAATCAAATGTTTACATAGGCCTATGTAAAATACAATAATGAAGATGTTAACATTGTAAATAAAATAAATATGACACAGTAGTAAAGTGAAATACCTACTTAAAATATGAAATAATGAATAATTGTCAGATTTTCCAGAATCAGGATTATTGATACTAATATTACTATTTCATTGTTTTTATATAACTGACATGTCCACTAAACTGATTAACAGAATCAGAATTGGTATACTCTTTGTTGTTTTTATTATGTTGTTAAAGTCCCTATTTACTCATTAGAAACTGCTTAACAGTTGATCGATTTAGCAGTTAAATCAAGCATCCATTCCTCCACCAGCAGCATGATAACAAAGCAAAGAGGGGGAAAAGCACTTCCTGTCGTTTTGAGCTGATGTCGCCAGTGCGCATGTGCGTCACCCCACACGTGCGGTGAACGTTTGGACCTGCTGCATGTGAAAGACCTGAGAGAGTTCCTAACGCTACAAAAGCTATTACTGCCAGAAAGTACATATTTCGTCTTGTTGCCTTTTCAATCCCAGGGGAAAGAAAATAGTCCTCCGTGAAGCATTTCGCCGAGAGGGCCGGAATACGAGGATAAACAAGTCAAAATGGTGAGTTCTGAATGAACTAACACGCTAACAGACAAGCTAACTTTTAGCAAGCTAACGAAACTAGGCTGCACAGCGAGCACACGTTTAACTCACAATATTCTCGTGTTTGTTAGCTTCACATACTGCTTTCGTGATGTTAATTTGGTTTTATTTTGTTCCGTGATCAGACTGAAGCTCAAGTGAACCCAAAGGCCTACCCACTGGCCGACGCCACGCTGACCAAAACCATACTGGACTTGGTGCAGCAAGCCTCTAACTACAAACAGCTAAGGAAGGGGGCTAATGAAGGTGAGGAAGTGTACATATTAGGACTAGAATGTATCTTAACGTACAAGCTGGTAATGTTTGAAAAGTCTGAGAAACGTGGTGTCTTTTCCGGGACACATGTGTAAACACAGCAGTTCTAAAGCCCCTCAGATGTGTGCATTTAAAAGATCCTGCCATTGAAAAGTAACTTAATTGTTTGTCTTTAACAAATCAATTTCATGTAGTTAATTATAAAACTGCACTAGTTAAATCAATTGGCTGATTAAAATATCATTAATAGTCAAATATTTTCTTTTTTCAGTCATCTTTAAAGAAAGAATCCAAAATACTTGCTGGTTTAGAATTTGCTGCTTGTTTGTCTCACATGCATTAATAGATCAAATATTTTGGGTTCTAAACTATCGCTGATATTTTATGACTCTACTTCATCCCCAGCCACTAAAACCCTGAACAGAGGCATTGCTGAGTTCATCGTGATGGCCGCTGATGCTGAACCACTGGAGATCATCCTCCACCTGCCACTGCTCTGCGAGGACAAGAACGTCCCATACGTGTTTGTCCGCTCCAAGCAGGCCCTGGGCCGGGCCTGTGGGGTGTCGCGCCCCGTCATTGCTACCTCAGTCACCATAAAGGAGGGGTCTCAACTCAAGCCGCAGATTCAGTCTGTCCAGATGGCTATTGAGAGACTGCTCGTGTGATTTTTCTTGCACTGTAGTGACATATCTCCTTGATTAAAAAGGGGAAGACTATTTCCAGATTGAAAGTAAATTTGTCTTCTGTTTGATAAAAACAGTTAAGGTTTTTCTTTTTTACCTTTTTAGGACAGTGTGTCCAGTAAGTGTATCAGTTTGCCATTGGAATCCCGATTCATAATAAAACATTTTTTTATTTAAACCTGGCGTGTTGTTCATTTGAGTGTTTCATTTTTAATTAGATTGTGATATTAATCCTCAACTATATCAGATGTGTCCAAAGGCATTTGTAACTGATGCTATAATTTATCAATTGCTGCAGGAATATAGATTTTAGCCCAACACTGAGCAATGCTCTTCAGAGGGAGCTGGCATCCGTTCACTGCGAACAAATACAACAGCTGCTAATTTTGCTTGGAGATGCTGCCAACATGTTCCCTAGGTCACTAACGGTATGGCAGCCTCAGATTGCTTCACCACTTGTAATCCACTATTTGAATATTATTGTAAATAACTTTGCAGTGATTGTCATATTTGAAATAATTACATATAAGAAAAAATATTCCAGCATGCTGTATAACCAGCTGCTACATGAAAATGTCTGTGACACTGCTGCATAGTTATTAAAAGTAAAGTGATAGGTGTACAACAGTGGTGGAAGAAATACTCAGATTGCTTCATATTTAGTGTTCCTGTACCTGTTCTAACACTGACACCTTCGGTGAAGAGGATCTGCCTTCCTCTCACATCCTGATATGTTCTCTACCATACATTGATTAATGAATCTAAAACTGACTAATTCCCACAATAAATAGATGCAATAAAAAAAAAAAAAGGTAAAATTATGTTAAACTTTGAAGAAGAAAAAAAGAAAGCTCTGATACACATTCATTATTTTCTATTGTCAAATCTTTGCTTTTTACATATTGCATGTAAAATGCTGTATGCAGCTCTTAGGGACTCAATTATTTAATAGTAGTTAGGGGGGAGAGCTGCAGTGCTTATAGACATTTAAAAGTAGATGGAAACACCTTCACCAAGTGCTGTTTCTTGTAAGGCTGCACAGTTGTTTATGTAAAGATTAAACTATGGCAGTTAAGTAAATGTCATGGAGTGAAAGTACAATATTTGCCTATTAAATGTAGAGGAGTTTAAAGGATAAATTCACCCAAAAATGAAAATTCAGTCATGATCGACACACCTTCAAGCCGATGGAAAGTCAGGTGAAGTTTCATAGTCCACAAAACATTTCTGGAGCTCGACAGCAAAACAGTAATGCAGCATTCTCCTAAACAACTGAAGTAAATGGGGACTTGTTTTAAACCATTAAAAAAAAAAAAAAAGAAAGGATCCATACACCTCATTCGGTGTAATCCAATTCTCTGGAAGTCCTGAGACCCCAAATTTATTTCAGAATGTGTTATATACACTCTTCACATGCAGTCGAGCTTGTGCACCCACTTCAAATGGAGTGCATGCTAATGCCTTTAGCACTAGCAGCTAAAGTGAAAATTTAGAATTTAAAAAGGGTGTAAATAACATTTTCAAATCAATTTGAGATCCTTGGGCCTCCAGAGACTTGGATTACACCACATGTGTTTATTCGGTTGGATCCTGCCTGAAGTCAGGAGCAGGTGCCGGACAACTGACTCCATCTATTTAATAACTGAGTACATAACTAAGTGTGCATTTCACTGCCTATGGGAAGAAACTGTTCTTCAGTCTGTTTGTTTTAGATCTGATAGATCTATACCTCTTCTTTTGGAGTCAGCCAGTGTAAATATCTCAGAGGGGACAACTCTGCTGCCCTCACCACCCGCTGCAGGTTCTTCCTGTCCCGTGTTGTGCTGCTTGAGAAGTTGGTCAGCAGGTCCTGAGGAAGTAAAATCTCTGTTGGGCCTTCCCTACCTGATGAGAGATGCCAGGTGAGGCACAAGGAACCCCTCCAAACGCACAGAACTCTCTACCTCCTCCCTGTGCATGTAGAGGGTAGAGAGCTCTGTATGTATGAATTTCCGGAAATCCACAATCAGTTCCTTGGTTTTCGAGGTGTTTAAGTCCAGTTTATTGTCTGAACACCATTCTGTCAGATGCTGAATCTCCTCAATGTAGGCTGACTTGTTATTTGTTATCAGTACTATTATGGTCATTTCATCAGCAAATTTGACAATGGCATTGGTGGGGTGGATGGGGGAGCAGTCATGGGTGAAGAGGGAGTAGAGGAGGGGTCTGAGGACACAACCCTGTGGTGTGCCAGTGTTCAGGATGAGATGGAAATACTTGAATAGAGTACATAAAAGTGTACTTAAACACATCACTGCAGCAGATTTACAGATTTTCCATTTCCGGTCTTTCCAGTAACACTGGGAGGGGCAGTTCTTGCATAATAGCGTTTAATTATTGCACCATTTACTCCTAATACTCCTGTCCTTTCACTTTTACTAGTAGTTTTCCATTATTGTATTACTGCTTTTATTCAAGTAAACTTCTTCCAAACACTGCTCAACACAAAAACACCCGTAGCCTAAAACTAATACTCATCTGCATTTTATTCTTCATTAATCAGTTACTTTGAAATGATTTTCCATTTTTTCCCCCATAAAGCTTGCTCCTCCTCCCTCCCGTTTCCGTCAGCCACTCCTCTTGGAGCGGCGTTTAAAGAGCCTGCCCGTCCTGCGGCCCTTGAATGCAGCACAGGCAGCGACTCGAACTTTGTACGGA
>OMLP01045978.1:0-19018 GCA_900302685.1 Spondyliosoma cantharus
CTCTCTCTCTCTCTCTCTCTCTCTCTCTCACACACACTCACACACACACACACACACACACACACACTGAGGCAGGCCTGTGTTTGCTGAGATAGCTAACAACAAATGGGCCGGGATGAGGTTCTCTTTGTAGTTTAAGCCTCGAGAACGTAAAAACCACAATTCCCAGGTCGCACCAGCCGCTAACTAACTGTGCGTGTGCGTGTGTGCTGGGAGCGTCCGGGAGCGGAGGCGATGTGATGAATTACAGATGAACGGAGCGTTGGTGCTTAGGAACAAACAGACAGAGGTAATGATGTGGGGAAGAGGAAGAAGGAAGGTGCGAGGAGAAAAAGTAGAGGAGAAGGGAAGGTGAGCGCTCGCCGGGAAGGATTAGGAGGAATGAGAAAAGCGGAGAGTGAAATGGAAAAAAAAATTGGGGTGAAAGGAGGTGAGAGGAGATGGGATGATTGAGGGAGGAAAGAAGGAGAGGAGATCAGCGAGAGAATTGGCGAAGGATTTAGGAAGGGTGTGAAGCAGAAAGGAAGAAAGGAAGAAAGGAAATGGGATGAGAGGATGAAGAAGGGTTTGGTGAAAAGGAGCGTAAAAAAAAAGGTAAAATAAATGAAAGAGGGGAGGAGAAAATGGGCGGATGAGGAGCTATTTTTGGCGTTTCAAGGGACTTTATGTCAGCGCGTCCCTCCACCGACAGTCCCTCTCATATCCGGATCAAATTGCACAAACTCGCAAGTGAAACCTACCAGACGTGAAAATATACGTACCGTAATATACTAACCCAGCGTCAGAACAAAACAAGGTGGAACAAAGCGACCGTTGACTCTCGCGAAGTATTTCTGGGGACAGTTAGCTGCTGACTCCAACACAGGAGACCACGGTCTGTATTTTATATTTTAAGAAGCAAACATCTGGTGTTTACGCTCTTCTGTAAGACTTTCTAAGCCATTGTAAGACACGTGTCCCGCCCTTTTTTCTCCCCAAGGACCCAATCGTCTGCTTCATCACAGCTGGGAAAACACGCCAGCCAATCGTGTTGTTGTTCACAGTTGAGATTCAGGAGAGGGCGACCACGAACAGGCGAGGTGCTTCCAACATTAACAGCTGATAAATGGCTCTTGTTCTAAAATGTTTAATAACCTTGTGAACCACTAATCCTGCCCACACGCTTTAGAAACCTCGTGTTGTTTGGACATTCAGGGGCTCCGTAGTTAATTATCTTCTCTGGGCCAACTGGCGATGGTCGTAGTCGAGGTACTGGATCATATGTTGCTTTCAAATGCACATCTACATCGTCGGTAAATTAACTACATCTGATTTTCACTGAAAAACTTCCACATGATGTTGTAATAAATTGTTGAAACTTGCTTAGGATCAGACGTCGACAAAAAATGCACATGGAAGTTTAAAACAATCAAGTAGAAATAGACAAACTGAACTTAAGATTCTAGTAAATTCATCCATTCTGAGACAAACCAAATGTATAACTGGGACTTTAAACGAACTGACTGACATCTGAGGTTCTCCTGAATCAAATGATGTTCGCCGCTTGACTCAGACTGTCAGAATAAGGTCTGAAAAACTAAATAAAAACAGGGAAGTCAGGTAAAATGTCAATTTGAGGGCTGAACTTTCAGCATTTGTTCTGGTGCTCTGGTGGGATGACTGACGGTCTCACGTCACTGCACTCTGCACCGACCCTAGCGTCCAGTAGGTGGCGCCGATTGTCACAGTCCCCCCATCTCCCATTGTCTGAGAGCACACCTGAATGCATCATTTATGCATATTCGAGGTTCAACCTGTGAGGAAAAAAGTGTTCAATCTAATTTTGTGGCAAAATTGTTTAGTTTTTTAATCAGATTCGCGATGACCAGTGAAAATGATTTACGTCTCTCTCTCCATCTATTCCGTCGTCTTGCTAAGCCGAATAAAAAACTGCCGTGGGCGTCACTAAGACGGCTACTGAGTGGCGAGACTCTGCATACAAGGGCTCTGATTAGCTGTTCTCCTGGAGGCGAGGAGGGAAGGGCAGGTCGGAGGTCGAGGTCAGCTCCAGCGCTGCATTTTCTTCAGATAACGGTGCTTATTTTTCTCGCTCAGAGGCACTTCAGCAGGACAAACGCACGCCGCCACTGATTATATCTATGCTCCTGCCGCTGCCTGTCATCTCGCTTTTACATCAAACTCTGAATGCGTGTCTGTTTTTCCCCGTCGAATGACTATGAAACGGAACATTTAATGACTTTACACAATCACAGAACCTGAAGCGCTGTTCGCCCGTCGTCGCCGAGGGGTTAAATTTAATCCGCTTCTTCATTACAACACAACAGGCTCGATGCGGTGGTCCCCCCCACTCCCCAGCACGATTTGAAATATTTTATTTGGATCTATTATTAATTCTGTTAAATTTTTATTGGAGGCTTAAAAGCATCCTCAATGAAGTCCAACTTAATGAATGAGCGTGCGTTGCTAATTAAGGCACTAAAGCAGGGGTGTCAGAGTGGGAGTGATAATAAGTTCCCTTAATCAGGAGCTTTGCACGTATGAATTAATTTCCGGAAATAGGCCATTTACTTAATAAAGAGCCCATTGTGCGGTGTGTCGTCTGAGAGATGGTTTTTATCTCCCATCAACAAGCCTCTTCACTGGTGATCATTGTGACGGGCCGGTGCCGGATGATTCTACGTCTCACTTAATGAATAACGACACGATTGCGACTGAAGAACAATGTGGGCTGAATTAAACTAGTAATCTGATAAAACATGAAGGATTTATATGAGATAGAAAGAATCTGGACGTATTAAACAAACTTTTCATCAATGGCGTGTTTTATCTCGACCAGCTCACAATGAGTGAAGCGATTCCATCTCGAAGGCGCTAATTTCTGCTAGAATTAAAACATTTATGTGTTTCTCGGTTCTCTCAGCTCTTCAGAAGCACAGATATTCAGAAAAAAAATAATAAAAGTAATAGATTACAGGCTCTGACATGTACTCAGAGTCTCAGAGTAAAAAGTCTCCCTCTGAAGGACGTTTGTGGTCAAAGCTAACTGAAGCTCACGTCATATTAATAGAATTCAAAGACTATTAAAGTTAAAGGTAGAATCAGTAGGACTTGTCCCAGCTGTTCCTGAACGCACCACAAAGACAGTTGATTGTTGAGTCTCATTCCCAGGACGTCAAATAGACACATGTTGGGTTGGTAAAGCGTCCCGAGCAGCAACAAAGAGAGAAAATAAGAAACTCTCTGCAGATACGAGACACTAACATTCAGCCTCCCTCTCTGTCTGTTCACGTCTTCTTACGTCTGCCGTGCGTGACGCCAAATAAAAACAACCCCCCTCAAATGCATCAAACTGAAGTAACGAGCCTGTTTTGAAAATGTGAGGAGGAGAAAGTTCACATGTTTGTGATCAGATGTCGAGAGGAGAAGTCGGAAGTCTCAGAAAAATAAATATAATTATTTCCCTCGTCTGCTCTTCTCAGTAGTTTGGATTTGTTTGCTCAGCTGGAAAGAGTTTCAGAGTGCTAAACTTTTGACTCATGATTATCTCTAAAATCTTGGCTGCCGCCTGCTTCGCTCCGAAGAGGCCAAGTTTTCTTAAAGAAAAAAAACAAACCCTGACATTAACACGGATCAATATTTAAGTGCATCTCCTGCGACTTCGAGGAAAACCATACGCACTTCAAGATGTTTTTTTTTTAAATCTTGGCTCCTGAAATTAAGAAGTGGCGAAGATTCAAAAGGTGAATCAGACGAAACGGAGATGAAAGACTCGGCAGCGACCGCGGGTCAATATGGAGCGACCGCTGAGCCGCATGAAAACTACGCGTCCCATGGTGCCGGGCGGGGCTCCACAGATGGCGTTCCCAGGTTAGCTTGCTAGCGTTGGGGGGAGGCGACGGGGAGGGGTTGTTTTCTGTCGAGAAGGCAATATGTCCCTCTGTCAGCAGCGCCAACTGGCAGGAGCGGAGATGGATATTTAAAGATGGGAAGAGTGGAATGGAGTCGTGCAGGAGGGGATGATTAAAGAGAGGATGGAGGGAGGAAAAAAAAAACAAAAGATGGAGAGAGAGAGGAGGGGCATGAGGTCAAATACATGTGCTGGATTAGATAACCCCCGAAAATCATTTGTAAGAGGGAATGAGAGGGAGAAAAGAAGCACGGCGAACGCCATGACACATAAGAAAAAGGGATTATGATGCTGAACACAGTTAAGTTAGAAAGGAATGAAAGGACGCGCAGAGAACGAAGAATTGAAGGACATTTAGCTCTAAAATACCCCCCCAAAAAAACAAGTTATCTTCCTTAAAAATAGCATCAAATTCTCCAGACGAGAGCTGAACCACGCTCGCGTTCGCCGGGAGCCGCCGGAAGACTCTCATTCCTCAAAGCGAGTACTTAAGTCGATGAAAGCTTTGGGAAACAAACCCCTCGTCCTGTAGTCTGTGGAACGACTGCTGGACTGATAAAGATAATTAGCTTATGCGGCGCGTAAGAAAACACACACACGCACACACACAGAAAGGAGGGAATGCCTGCGATAGACTGTGTGTTAATGTGCTGAGGAGATAAAATAGAGGGAGAGATAAGCAGAGATACAGTCGGGAGAATAAAGGAGGCGAGAGGAGGAAGCTTACAGGGAAAGACCTTGGCCCAAAAACAGAGGAAAGTCCTCGTACATACGCACATACTGTACGTCACACACACACACACACACACACACACACATGCAGCACGGCTGGCTGGCAGGCAGGAAGTGTTAAGTGTGACACATCCTACACGCCTGTTCATGTGCAGGATTCATAAAAAGCCTCTCTCACACACACACACACACACACGCGGCTTCATTCACCTTCACTCAGTTTGAATGTTGTGTAATTTGAGGTCACTTTTGGTTTCGGCCGGAGGGGGAATCGACCTTAACTGTGCACGAGCGCAACACTGAAAATACATCACTGCTGCTGGGTGGGAAGCTTCCATCTCTAGGATGTTAGCCTGTCACAGAAAAACAGCTTGGATGCTTTGATTTTTTTTTTTTTAGATTCTTTGACCTAAAAGGACCCAACTCAGTGTTTGAATGTGAGCTGGGCTGCAGCAGATTCTGAATATTGCTTGTTTCTAGCAGCATTTCTGCAGACATCAGATAGGATGAAATTTACACGTGTCATGCATATGACTTCTCTTATAATTCTCTACATATGAGCTGAGCTTCATGTCGAGGGAATGGTGCCGGCGTTACAGCTCTGATGGTTGCCAAGCCAGAGACCGATGTTCAGGACGGCGTTTAGACATTTGCACTTGTGAAACCACTGGACGGTTTACATCATTTGTAGCAACAGAACCAGTTACTTTAAACCAAAACAAGATGTTTTTCGAACCATAACCAAGTGGATTTTGTGCCTAAACCTAACCAGAGCATAAGAACAGCTTTGTCACAACAACGTTTTTTTAAATTGAGCTCAAAAAATCGTATGTGGTTTGCAGAAACGTACATCGCCAACATTTCTTTATTGTGACGTTAGGGTTAGGTCAACCAAGAGGAGATGTATTGCGTACCCTGGGTCAGTTCGGAGTGCTGGTTCTGCATTTCCCCAGAAAAATTAACGCTACATGTCCGAAAGATGTGCACAGTGGTCTGAACAGTGGGTCAATGAGCAGGGGCAACAATGTCAGGACGTTTCAAAGACAAGCTGAGAGTCGCCACGTAGGGGTAACGTGGGGTTACCGGAGTCGGCATGCATCAAACTGGATCGTCTCCATTATGAATCATTGCTCACTTACGTTTTACAACCCGTACTCTCTTCACGCTCCTCACGCAACTACTTATGTCGCCTTTTGCACGAGAAACCGAGTGCAACACCACGAAAGCCTCTGAGGAGATGCTGCAGGAAAGTGTGTTCCCCTCTCCTCATTTGTAGGATTAATTGTGCCGAGACGACAAAGATGCAAAGCACACATCTCTGGGAGAGACATCGGAGAGGCGGCCGAAAGGACACGGTGGTGACGGGCTTTGTGTCTCTGCCTTCGACTGCCTCTAGATTTAGTTGTTTCATGCTGAACCCCTGAATCCAGTATTTACTTCAACCTAAGCAGCAGAACAGATCTTCGTGAGTGTCAGCTGATTTTGGGCGACTAAAACTACTTTAATTTGCCCCCAAAAAAACAAATCCCCCTGTTGCTGAATCAACATGACAGCAGAACCGTGCTGTTGTCTCTCCGCTGGACAAATGCATCTCAAGGACTTTGCGGTACCTCGAGTAACCCGAGTGGGAAATGAAGCACTGACCCTGCCACTGTCGGTGACTCGCGCCATCAATCAGCCGTTTAAACAACTGAAGTTAGTGTGTGATTCATATCCCTTCACCTCAGAGGGCTGCGCGCCATGTGACGACGATGATACTTCACGTCTTACGATCTGTAAACAGCTCTGCAGTCGACTAAATGTTTGTATATTTTATCAGAACCTTCTAACCCACCGTGCCGGGGGATTCTGGGCTTTCAGAGTTCCCTCCCCTCCCACTCAGACTGTCAAGAGGAACTAATTATTAATACAAGGCATATTCTGCTGCATTTTAAGAATGGGTCTTAAACGGAAACCCGCTTTCCCCCTCAACCAACCTTGACTAATTCTACCTCGGTTTATGGTTTACTACATCTCCTTAATTGTGCTTTTGTTGTCATTGTGCGTTTACTGCGGCTTAATTCTTCAGCTGGAGCAAAAAGAAAGTACTGACAATGAAAAGCGGGACAGCACAGGAGGTTTTATTTTCAAGAAAACCCGAGAAGTGATCTCTGTGTTCTCCTCTCAGACAGCGTCGGCCTTTTTGTTGGATTGGATCGTTGATTGTGTCGGATCGTCTCTTTGTGTTTTGGGGGGCCGACACCAATCACTGACGGTTTATTCTCTCGGACGCACAGTTAAGGCAAAGTGCTTTCATATCTTTGTATTGCAAATGGCAACGGTGCAAAGCATTTCCAAGGGAAAGCCTCTCAACAATGAAACCCTTTAGCTGCAATTCCTGTTGCTGCTAACTAACCACTTCTTCTAGAGTCACCTCAGCAGCTCCTCCTCTTCGCCAGCTGAGTTTGAGACGTGGTTACCTTTTTCTCAATACGCTTAATGACAAGTGCAGAAGATGCCGTCAGCTACAAAAATCACCGATTTGTACGAACTGTACATGTCAACATTTGACTGCTGCACTGGGAGGTCGTTAGAAAAGCTTTGATGAATCCAAATATGTTTTTAAAGCCAACTTTATGGATCGGTCAAGTCCACCGATCAAGGCCACTGCACTGAATTTAATGCTAATGTGAAAAAATGTACACCACCTCGCAATCCCACTGGGACCAACTCATCGAACCACGATGCTGAATGCTGAAGCTTTCACACACTAGCTGAAGGTGAAGTCATCCCATGGTGATGTACAGAGTCTGTAGGCGGGTTTCCAGCCACTTAATGATCCTGAGTGGAGACAGAAAACTCAGGAAAAATATGTTCTACGCTAAATATCGCAAACAAAATGCAACGGATGCGTGAAGCAGATAAATCATGCTCCACTCAAGAGATGAAAAATGACTGAAACCTTTCTTAAGCGAACATGAAACATAAACGCCATACTTAAACTGCTCCTTCAACTACGTCATCTCATCGCACCCTCTTCCTCTACACACTTCTAACGGCACGACCAGAGAATTAGCTTCACCTGTTGCTTTAAAACGATTCCGAACATTTGCATAAAACACTAGTGGATGAGAATGTGCATACATTTACTAATTTGCACAAAACTTTGGTTAATTAATTCTGCTTTAAGGAACGTCGAGGCCGTACCCATGGAAGTCAACGTTACTAATGCGTGGAGTGGAGCTAGCTGACGCTCTGAGGGGAATTTAGCTTATTGAGACTATTCATTAAATCAACATTTTCAATCGACAGCCTATGAAAGTCTAGTTTTTCACATTTTATACATATAAAGACTAAATAATATCTTTTTACTTATATTTTTTATATCAATATATCGGAGGAGGCGTACTGAGCGTAGGCTATCTGAGTCACATTGATATAAAGTATAACTAAGATGGCACAGAGCACATACAAGGCTCAACAGCTCCCTCTAGCTAATCCAGTATCAAACTCAGTATCACCACACCATAACTGCTTAACCATAATTTATGCCCACCACTCGGAGATACCAGCCACCTCATCACATCTGATTCTTTCATAATTTATCCCGCAATTTTATAGAAAGCGAGATATAAATTCCCAGATCCACACCAAAGGTTGATGGGATCCATCCAGGCCTGTGACCCGTCCTCCATCCAGGTTTCGCGGAAATCTATTTTTGTGTAATCGTGCTGACAAACCAACCAACATATGACGGTATATACAGCTGTTGTGTCATCATACGCTGCACCGGAGGAACATCTCTGCAGGTCGTCTTATTTACAGCAGCAGCAGCAGCTGAACATATCGGTCCACAGTTATCACCAGATGCCGGCTGGGAAAATAGCTGGAAATGAAAAGGAAAAACAAGGAGCTTCCCCCCTGTGTGTCACTCCTGTCAGCTCGTCATCCACACACACACACACACACACACACACACACTATGCATATGTATGTAAGTATGTAAGTAGAGAGAGAGCGATGGACCCAATAAGAAGTGCTGCAGTCTGCTGGAACAGTATCACAGGATGGGTTCCCCAAGAAGGAGCCAAGAGTTTTTTAGAGCACACACACACACACACACACACACACACTGTCTCACCCTCACACATGTTTGCCTCACTCCGGTGTCTCCTCCCTATCCTCTCTCTCTCTCTCTCTCTCTCTCTCTCTCTATCTGACACACACACACACACACACACACACGTACTGTAATGACACAATCACATCATCCACACACACTTTGCCCCCCACCCCTCCTCCTCCCTCCTCCTCTCCACGCGCCGCGACGCTGGGAGTGAAGCGGCTGTACTGAGCTCCTCTCCTGAGTCTGTATCAATTGTTCGGTGTTTCAGCGCGCTGCCTCCAAATGCGCCACACTAATCACTGTACAGTACATTCCTCCGCTAACAGGCCGGGAAACAGCCGTGCAGACACACTCATCGGCAGCTGTCAACACACACACACACACGCGCGCGCACACACACACACACACACACACACACGCGAAACCCCCCCCCAGCGCACATCTCCTCCCTCCTCACAGCGAGCGAGGAGCAGGGAGACTTCTCCTCCTCTCGTACACAACATCCCTGCCTTCCTTTTTTTTTTTTAATTCTATTATTATTATTATTATCATTATTATTATCACGTCATGGAGGAGGATCGAGGCTGACTCGCGTGTCAACACACTGAGCCACACGCATGATGAGCAGAAAGTCCTGAAACCTGCGCAGCCAGAAGACGCGGAGCTCGTCTCAAAGAGTGCGAGCGGCTCCGAGACAGATGTGCGGCGGGAGAGGAGAGGAGGAGGAGGAGGAGAGGAGAGGAGAGGAGAGGAGGTGAGGTGGAATGATGGGGGAATGAAGGGGTTTGTGCTGTTCTGGTTGAGGCGCAGTTAGTAAAAAAAAAAAATGAGGCAGCAGAAGCTTTTACTCACCCTGCAGAGCGGAGAGCTGCTCGGACGGTGCAGCCGACGAGAGATCTGTGCGCACTGGGAAGCCTGAACACCAAATTCGCAGTTTTCGCCTTCTGTCTCTCTCTCTCTCTCTCCCTCTCCCTCCCTCTCCTGCTCTCGCCCCTCTCTCTCTCTCTTTTGCGTGTTTCCCCGTACTCCCCTCTTTTCTCTCTCTCTCTCTCTCTCTCCCCCTCTTTCACTCCTCCTTCTCCTTCTCTACTTCACTCTGCTCTTCCAGCACTGCGGAGAATCGGTTGAATGGGCTTCACTGTAGTTTGGGTACGGGGAGGTGGGACTGGTGTGTGTGTGTGTGTGTGTGTGTGTGTGAAGGAGGGAGGGTTACAGTGATGTAGGCTAGAGGGAGAAGACACACACACACACACACGCACGTGCACGCGCGCTAAGACAGCATGGCATGAGAGCGTGCACGCTGGCTGGAATTGAGGACACACCACCAGAGCTGACAGCATGACTGATTCAAACATACAGCAACAATTAGCATCGTGTAACTCGTTAATGAGCAAAAAAACCATCCAAACAGGGAATCTGTAGTGGGAGCGCGTGAGTTCAGTCTTTATTCCACGTTAATCTCTGAGGAGGGGGGGGGTGGTGACTGACAGCAGCGAGCAGATCTCCAGCAGAGAGCCAGAAGAACGAAAACGAGCTCCGATTGGTTTGATTCGACTGTTTTGTGTCAGAACTTGACAAAGTGTTTGGAAAACGGGTGAATCCCCCCTCGAGATGGACCGTCACGTTTTCAAGGGGATCCTCAACAACGAACACACACACAACACATCAGAGCAGGATGAATGACGGCTGAGTGACGTTGGCTTGTGTTAAAACCGAACGTTTCTTTTACGTTTGTTTAGGTTGAATTTTCCGTTTCACTCCTGTCGCGGCGCTGTGCTTCTGCTCCAGTTGGGTTGAGGCACCCAAACACAGTGGTTGGGCTTAAAATACCTGATTTGGTCGTCTTGATCACAGATGGAAATGTCGGCGGGTCTCCCTGAAAAAAACACATGATTTTTGTCTCTACAAATATCCAGCGGCATGACTTGAATGTCTTCGGCCATTTGGCAGCTTTGCCGGCTTGTAATAACACCACCGCTTCCTCCCGAGGTCCATTGCCGATGCCCGACAGTCAGCGACGATGGAGCCCTGCACCATCGTAACATCGCGATTTGAATTTGCCTCTCGCCAGAGAGCACGAACGGTAGTGTGTCCCTCCACCATTATTTGTGTTCTCTGCTTAGCTTCCTCTGTGCAACTAGCCAGCTAACTTTGCTTCAAGCTTCAGAAGTTGAAGATAATAGAGGTCACGGACAAGCAGTAAGAAGACGAGGACACTTTGATGCGAGGGTTTATTTGCGCGCTCCCTCCACTGGTGAGGGGAGGCAGTTGGAGGTCGTTATCGGCAACAGTCGGGAAAACACGACGACTTCAGCGGTGAGCTGGTAATCAACTTAAACCAGCAGCTCATCTGTAGAAACACAGAGCAACCAACCCCCTTCCTGTGGACATCGCTCTATCATGAACTCTACATGATGAGTTTTAAATCTGACATAAAAGAATAATTCTTATATGAATTCTATTAAATGGACGTCAGAGAGCGCCGGCTGGTTCTGATAATACAGTTAATCAAGGCTCTGCAGCAGACGAACACCATGACTGACTGAAAGGTACAGCAGGAATTAGCATCGTGTAACTAATTAATGATCAAAACGCCTTGAAATCCGTCCGTAACATAACGTACCTCGTGAGAAAAGATTGATCTATTCTCAAGGAAATAATGAACAGAAAGAATTCTATTGTTAATGATGTCGATCGAGGTTGTTGATGTAAAAATATAAATAAAGAATAAGCTGAAATCAATACCTTACATTTGTTTAGTCATTATTACATCATACGTTGAAAACATATATGAGGGAATGATTGATTATCACAGGATTATACAAACTATTTAAAAGGCATCCAGGCAAAGCACCGGTCCCACGGCTCATCTTTGATCAGCGGGTTAATCTGGTCCAGTCGGGTATGAGTTAAACCTGGCTGGGCTGCTGTATAAGCAGACAGCATGGATTTATAAAATATTAAGGGAGCGGTTTGATTCGAAGGCTCCATAGTATTCATTTTCAAATCCTGGCAGTCTCCGACCTCGACCGGCCAACGGCAGAAATGGAGAATTTCAAGGCAAAGTGCCTCAGACTGATCGGACTGGACAGCTCCATCTCCCACAAGATTTGTTCATATACCACTAAGATGCTTTTTTCTAAATTATTACTGCCTGGGTACGGTAGAGGTGGAAGACTGTGGCACCAGGGACCAGAATTCACAACCTGCATCCTGCATGTAGTGTGTTGGTGGAGCAGATTCTCACTCCCAGCAGCGGCTCCACGATTCTGAGGTTGACGCTGTGGTTATCCCTCCGGCGTGACCCTCTAGTGCAGTATAAATAGAGCAAGACAGGTCCAAGTCAGGGGGTAGGGGGTTATTTGACAAACACTGGACTTTCTCTCCAGAGACCAGCGTTCGTTTTGTGTGCCTGACAAAGTTTGTGCAGTTTGAGTCTGCGTTGACACCAGTTGTATTTGTGGTGACCAAAACCGGATACGTATGACGGGAAGTCTGACCATCTCCAGCCGTGTTTGTGTCGACAAAATTGGGTGTTTTTAACGAGACCTCTGGGACATTTCCAACCGTGTTTGTGGCAACCAGAATACGTATTTTAAGCCAAGATAAAACTAAATCAGCACAACATAAAGTTGCAACATAAAGAAGCAGTTCTTCATTTGACGACTGGGTTGGTCGTTGGGTAGAGTCATTGTCTGAAGCTTAAGGTGGGTTTTGGTTAATTGCTGGATGAATGAACACATCCAGTCTTGTGTTTCAGGCCAGCCACAGGGACCACAGACGTTCCCTGTCCCATTAAAATGATCGCTATGTTTTAGTTACAAGGGAAAACGCAGTAACTTCAAGCCTAATTATAGACATAAATCAGCGTTATCAGCTTACGTTAACGTTTTGTAGACATTAAGAGACAATCTCAAAAACACACATGAGAGAGAGAGAGCGAGAGAACAGGATGTCACATATTTGCTTGAGCAAGAAAAGAAATGCATGTGCATGTGTCTCCCCGTGCTTTTGCATGTGATATTGTGTTTGTGTGTGTGTGTGTGTGTGTGTGCTTGTCTGTTATGCCTCCATACCCTCTTTCATGGTTGAGTGGCCCCATCAGCCCCTGGCGACCCACAGACTGATACAGTAGGCTGTGCTGCCCTGTGAGTCACTGTGTGTGTGTGTGTGTGTGTGTGTGTGTCTTTGTGTGAATGCAGGGGTGTATGTGTGGGTAACAAGGGAATTCACCCCACCTGCCAACTTCACACACTCACACATATATAGGACCTACTGTTTGCAACCAAAGGTGTTTACTGGTTTGTTTGCTGTTTGTTTGTTTAAGCAGCATCCAGGGCTTAAACTGCGATTAGCTGATCATAAAAGGGGACAAAAATCATATGACAGGAACATCCAAGTCCTCGTAATAGCACATGATTGTAGAAAGGATATTGCTACGGGCGCATGGAGACTTTTCAAATGACTGCATTTGTTTTTTATTCATGTTTTACACGTGTCCCAACTGTATAATCAAGGTTTTATGACTGCTTGGATGCTGCTGGAGGACTCCTGCAATGAGAAAAAGAGCAGTCAGTGATGTAGCGGCAAATACCACGAGGAAAGATCCATATCATCTTAAAAAACTTGCATGCCAGGGTCTGGATATCATCATCCCTTCAAGTGCAAGGAGAGCCTAATGTGAGCTGATGTGTGCCATGTGGCCTCTATAGGACGCTAAGTCCATCCCTCAGAGCGTGTTGCTGCTTCACGGCCACTGGCCTACATTCTCACACACGTTTCAATAATATCTGTCTTCAGGAAAACAAAGATCAGTTCAGCCTCGAAATTGGGTCGTCCCCACTTCAGGTGGGCTCTCATCCTGCAGTGCTACCGGACGAATAATCTGCATCCATAAATCCAGTTCCCAGGGGAAAACTCTAAACTTCTTATCCGGGGCTGGAAAAGTGTTTGTGGATAAATGGCTCCATCGTCTGCACAGCTCATGCAGTAGGTTTTGCTAAAGTATTTATTTTCTTTGAACCATGGTTCGATTAGACTACATGACTTATATTGGTCCTATATAATGATTTAATTGAATTATATTACTTTAGTTACTGGATTCTCTTTAGAAAATGCTAATTCCCTGTTCACCGTTACGCTGATGATATGCCGCTGTACGTTCCACTTGAACTGGGTGATGTTTTATGTCCTGCGGTGATCACCTTGAGGTTTTTAAATGTTAAATGGCTGAAAAACTATCGAGACTGAATGAGAGTTAGACCAAAATCCTCCTCAAAGCTCCCAGATTCCCATCCAGGGTTAAAATAGTACAAATGTGTTTGGGATTGGTTGAAGCTTCACATCAAGAAATCAAGGCTGAACTTTTGAAACGTGTTAACAAATAACTAATGACTATATAGGTCTGTAAAAAGAAACTTGTGTTAAACACATGCATAAATAGAACTGTCACGCAGGAGTATTTTAAGGAAAAAACAAAGTCTCAACCAGCTGCCTGGATGATCTTTCTCCAGAAAAAACATACGGTTAGTGTTCATGTTCAGTGATTATAGTTATTTATTTGAACTTGGACCATGTGAGACTCTAAGATGTCGCCCCATTGTGTTTTCCATTTAATAGGGTCAGCTACAGTTCATATGCAGGCTTATTTTTGCATTAAGAATTTTAGGCAAGGAATAAAATGAATAATTCAGTGTGTTCAAACTCCTAAAGATAAATGCCAGAAGCAGTTAGAAAGCTTCTGACAGCTTGGTAGAAAAATTCAGCTTATAACCTTTCAGAAGAGCCAAAACCAGGCCGGTACTCAGAGTGGTTCAACAGCAGCAGACTCGGGTAGGCGTTTTAATTTTACATACATTTCTAGGACTAAAATCAGGAAGTGTTTTATATCCTTTAATCGAATCTACAAAAAATAACTTGTGTTTGTATTCGATCACGTGTTTCTGTTCTGATCCGCCTGATCTTTATATGTATATAGCTGCAACATCAGTATGGGAAGCACACTTTGATTTTAGAATATATTACTTATTGTCCTTTCATTGTGACCTGCCCTTAAAAGAAGCAGAAGATACACCATCATAAATAATGTAAAAACCTTGATGTTTTACAGCGTTCTAAACTGGAGTTGTTTTGTGATTTCACGGCGTAGAGCAGAAGTGAAACGTCCCAGTGAAAACGCTTCTAATGAGGCCCAGAAAAACAGAGGGTTAAGGAACCTCCTGCCATTTATGGAGTAATGTGTGACTCATAATCACAAACATAGTAATAGCGAGGGAGCACATGGCCTATTTAACTGGTTATTCCCGAGTCAGGCCAACTGGTCCTGAGTCAAATTGCCTTCTGCTGCTGCACAGATCAGGGAAAAAATAACTACTGATGCAGCCATCACGCTTTGCTGCAGTCCTACTGTTTCTCCAACTGCCCCAAATCCAACGTTTCTTCACTTCCGTGGTGCATTTCGATATATTTCGCTGTAAGCACTCAGCTGTTTTGCAAACTGGCCGCCAGAAATGGAAGTGAGAAATCATTGTTTGACTCGTGCATGCAGAAACAACAGCCAGTGGGGTCGTCGAACTGTACTCTGTTTTAAAAGGCTCTGTTTTAGTTTCTAGGGCTCAGCTGCTGGAGGTGATCATGTTGCATAATACAACATATTGTTTGCTGTGTTGTGTTGAAAATCTACTTATTGCCCCTTTAGTACGTCCATTTTTACTTTCCTCAGGCTCTCTTCTGTACAGTGAGAGAAAGGGCTGCTGCTGAGTGCAACAGTAAATATCACTGAATCAATATTTTGAAAGACAGGGCAATAATCAATATTTATACAAAGGCTAGAGTTCAGGGGAGGACGCTGTATTGACTCAGAGGGAATTCTTAAAATGGCTGTTTACAATCGATGCACTCATCGATCCGAAGCTAATTAAATCAGAGGTGATATATGAGAAAGGTAACTAACATGTCAGCATCTGGAGAACTGGTGATTTCATTTTTCTTTTTGATATTCAACATTGACTTGCAGGCACAAAGATCCCTACATGTTTTCATAATCTCCTTGTTTAACAGTGTTTTAATTGTAAATCCAGCAGCAGTATTTAGACCTTTAATTTTAAACCACATTCAGCCCAGTTGTCACCTTTGCTTATCTTCAAGATGAACTCTGGGTCTAAACACAGCGTGACGGCTCTCTGGCCTGCTTGACTATACCTGCTTGGTAGGTAGGTCCATTCAGTTTATCTTGCCTTCGTCATCTTTGGCCTCTTTATTATTGTTTTCTTCAATAAAAGCCAGTCAGAAATGGCGTCAACTCTCTGAACGTTCAATAGAATAGAAATAGTTCAATAGAAACGTTCAGTGTTTTCTGAAATCTCTGAAAACACCAAATGTTGACGCCTCGCATCAGTCAAAGTCACTCTGTGTGATTATATCCAGATTAAATGGATGCTGTGTTGTTTTGTTGATGCACAGTATAAAGTACCAACTCGTCTTGATGTTACAAGTGGTAAACACTGAAACCTTCCTCACATTCACCATCAACACACGGTGTGATCAGAGTAGCTCCGATGTTTGAACTTTCACCTGAAGTATCTTTGAAATCACTGTTGTTAATGACTGGGAAGACTTTCTGGGAATGTGTTTTTCATTGAGGCCGTCCAACTTTCCAATCCAACTTCTCACATGAGCTGCTTGTCTTTATAAATACCCTTTTCTATATGATTATAAAAAGGTTATCTTTGGGGATAGGACTAGGAATCAGTCTTCATTTCTGAATCTCAGCCATCCTGATGCCCAGATGAATAACATGAAGCTGGAACCCTCCACTGGCAGTCAGGGAGCCTCATTTGCAGCAGCAGCAGCAGCTCGATCAACGCTGAACACAAGCTTCTGCTCAGCACAGCTCGTAAAAAAAACCTCCCAGTGGACGAGGAAACCTACTACTTCTGCCCGAGGCATCGCTTTAAGAGCTCCACGGTAGAGTAACTGAAGTAAAACTCCCTCAGCACCGAGGTGCTAAAGGGATAAGTGGGCACCGATCCACGAATGCGACTCTGTCCAGGGGTTTACAGCCCGGTCGCACATCAGTGTCATTCACAATGTTATTGTTTCTCAGAAAAAACACCAATGGCAGACGAGAGAGGGAAACTGTGAGTGTAGTTCTGAGCTGTTACCTCACTGTTTAAGTTCCCTATATGCTCTGAACAGAAGTGTATCAACAACAGACCTTAGTAGGGAGGAAGAAGGTAAAGTAAGAGCTGCACAGCGAGCACGAGAGTCCATATAGATCCTCCCCCTCCTCCTTCATCCTTCTGTGTGTGTCTTATTCCTATGGGGTCCCTCTCGCCCCCTCTTTCCTTCGCCCCTCGCTCTATTTTTAGCTCTCTGCCAGGGAAATCCAATACGCCAGCGCCGCTATATATAGCCCGCTGTACATTGATCTACACATGTGAGCGATTGTGCAGAAACGAGGGATTTCTACATCAATGGACTGCAGACGCTGCTGGTGTGGTAATGAGGGACGGCTACATCTGCAGCTTGTCGGCGTGGCGCAGTGATGTACGCTCACTCGTTAGGGTTTCATTTCAAAAAATGCTTTATTTGTGCAAGTTTGAGCTGAACGTTCCTGTTTCAGTGGCTTTGTTTGCCACCCGGAGAGCATTAAAGAGTTTAACAAACGCTTAATCGTCGGTCACTAATCACTCAGAATAGTTATTCACGTGTTCTCTTTCGAAGTCCGTTTGTCTTCTCTCGTTTTCAGGCTGTTAATTTATTACTCTGTGGCTTGTTTGTTTGCCTCCATATCGGAATATCCCCTTTTTTAAAATGCAAATGAGATGAAAAACATGCACCCGAGAAAGATAACAGTTCCAGCTGAATATGGGATAATTGCAAACATTTAAAAAACAGGCACACACTCCAATTATTGAGGATGATTAAGGTTGAATATTTATTCATATTGGCGGCACTTCTGATCCATTACTACTGTAGTTTGGGGGTCTCAGCACATGGATGCAAATGTCACGATAAGCTACATGCACACACACACACACACACAAAAAAAAAAAGAAAGGATATTTTCACTAAATGTCAGATGACTCAAGTGTGCCTGTGTTTGTGTTGGCATGTGTGTACAGTATTTGTGCGGCAGCTTCATGTGTGTGACTGCCTGCACGTGGCACGCAGCCTGTGGCTGATCCGACTCTATTCAAGCGGAGCAAAACGCATTAGATCCTTATGTTAAACCATCCCGGGCGCCGGCGGTTTCACCTCTGTCAGACAGCATACACTTCCCAGAATGCTTTCAGAACACGTCAAAAACAATAAAAGGGTTCCAAGAAGCATTCTGAGCCAGGTTTTAATTGGTGATGCAGAAAGAAAACGGAGCCACAGCTCATCATGTCACACGCGTTAGTGTCTGCAATGCATTCTGGTCCGTTGAGTCTTCTGCTGGTGTAGAATTGAGTCTCTTTCTGCAAAATGGCTACAACAGTACTTTAACTCTCCCCCCTCGTTTTGATGCTAACAGTAAAATCAAATGATTGTTTGTAATGTGAGAGCTGTGGCTAGCAAACCAAATATGTTACAAACTAGAAGAAGAGTAGAGTGCATACCTCCACCGAGCCTCGACAGTCCAGAAAAGTTGATTTTTCAATTTCGTTCCCAACTCGTAAAATACGACGCTTTTGGTTTCCCAACCTGTCAAAAAATGAAACTGATCTACAGTCCCAGTGTGTCAGTGTTTGACGAGTTAGGAATGAGACTCAAAAATCATATTTTCCTATAAATAGCACCTTTGAGCCTGATGAAAGAGCTCCAGGTTTATGATCCGCACTAAACTGGACTCGCTCATAGAAACCAGCCACCTACCTACCAACTTCCTGGATCCATCTCTTTGTGAGGATCTGAAACAAAAGCTAGCGTGGTCTGTTCTGGGCAGGGACCCATCCTCCATTCATGCTTTGTGTAAATCCGTTCAGTAGTTTTTTTTTGCGTTAATCCTGCTGACAAACCAACAGACAGACACGGGCAAACACACAACCTCCTTGTCGGAGGTAGTAACTCTTTAGCTTTCAGGAGCTTTTTAGCCTCTTTGCGTCAGTTGTTTGTGTTTTATGACACAATCTGTCGCCTTGTCTTTCTATAAAGGGAGCCGTAATATTCCTCCTTTTCCAAAAGCTGCCACTTGGAAATAAGAGCTTTACGTTGCACCCCATTGGAGTTTAGAACTGGGTTCTTTGCAGGGGTCTTTTAATTTGAAAGTAGCGACCGTTCGTAGCTCGCCG